>WEIS01018665.1:5608-15618 GCA_013389965.1 Todus mexicanus | reverse complement strand
CAGAGATTCTTTCACAGAGGGAAATTTGTGAAATGCATCAGATCATGGAGCACATTTATACCACCCATTCCAACAGTCCTCCATAAACCTACCAATCTTTGCAAAGGTGAATGTCATCTGCTGAATACCAGCAGCACCATCTTGTTCAGGAGTGTATACCGACATTATAAAATGCCAAATCAATCCAGCTNAGGAGTGTATACCGACATTATAAAATGCCAAATCAATCCAGCTGGGATCTTTTCCCTGTCGATAATAGCAATATTGGCTTTTGTTTGGAATACCTAATCTTTCCATCTCATGAGCAGATTCAGTCTCCTTCAGAGATGGGGAAATCAAGTCACAAGAAAGGTACGGGCTAAGCGAAAGTACCAGGTAGCTCAACAGCTTAAGGCAGAATTTGAACCTCAATTTTTGAAGTTGCCACCCAGTTCCTTACTAACCAGCTTGTCCAGACAGCTAACAGTGTTCCACATCCCGATGGCAACTACAACTTCATCTTCAGTGGAGAAATTCAAGCCTCCTGCAGCCAATAGCTGTGTGTAGCTTCGGCATGCACTCTTACTGACTCTGAGTTACTAACTCTGCTGGAGCATCTGATCAGTGCTAGGTGTTTTTGGCTGGTATTCACAGCTCCAATTGAGTAGACTCTGGCGAGTACACCTGGCAACACTGGCTCAGAACAAGGCTGACACAGACACACAACACAAACAGGAAGAAATGGAGAGAGCGCCTGGGTGTTATTGATATAAGATTGTATTTTTACTAGGCTAATAAATACAGCGTCTGCTCATTCCTGTAGGTGTGTGGAAATCTCATTTCACAATGACACATTCCTGAAGAGCACAGCTGGCATAATCCAGATAATGCACTTTAAATACAACATGCATTACCTTGTCATTTTATAAATTACACTGCAGCAGACTTTAGAAATAAGTAGGGGAAAGGTAATGTCATGGAAAACTGCTATCATCTCTTCTAATGCTGATTTAGCTACCGTCATTCCTATCAAACCAGCCCAATTGCTTTGTTTTTGTGGGCTCTTAAGGAATAACATTACTATGAGTTTGGAAAAAGTAACAACATGGACTGTGCTGACTTTTGATCAATCATCACCTAGCCAGGAACGTCAGACCCATTAAGTGTCCCTTTTTTGCCAAAAATTAATGAGCCCAAAATAAGTCACAGAGGTTGAAGCCAGCTCTGTCTCAGCTGTATTCAATGCCACAGTCACACCGGGGGATGAGAAAAGGGAAAAAAGGAGTGAAAGAAGAAAACAAAGATCAATAATAATGGCAGCATGACTTTTTTTCTTCATTATGAAGTGTGAGTATCTACTAGAATCATGTGAAACTCACAGTGGCCAGAGTGAAGACAGGTGATTTTAGATTTTATCACGCAGTTTCAGATTCGTAACTAGCTAAGAACAATGAATTACTCTTCTTTGCTCAGCATTTCATATACACTTGGAGCTAAACAGACAAAAAGAGTCAGGAAAAGGAACTAGCTTGTATCAGAGTTCCAAAACCCAGTTCTTAAACAGCGCAAACTGACTCTTAGTTTCCTTTTGCATCTTTTGTAGATCCTAGTGAATTTTCATGAGATAGTTGTTGCCCAAGGGCCTTCCCCAGCTTCAGCTGTGTAGTGCAATACTACTCCAAAAGCTCCAGCTTCAGATCAAACCCGCTTGCTTGCTTTAAATTTAGTATCACTTCAACCACATCAAAACTTGGATCTCTGTTATCTTAATCATTATCAGCAACTGTTTCAACAAACTTAAGTGTAGGATACTGCTTTTTGGCCACCTAAGGTGCAGTTAAATCAATTCATGAGATGGAGATTAGACACAGACTTAGTTTCACTGTTGAATGGATTGAGTGTATAAGCAGAAATTTATACAGTAATCTTAAGGCTCACCAGAGCCAGGTCCTATCCCACACTCTTTGATAAACTGCTTTATGATGAAAAAGTATTAGCCAGGCTTTTCCCTTTCCTTTCGTTTCCTTTCCTTTCCTTTCCTTTCCTTTCCTTTCCTTTCCTTTCCTTTCCTTTCCTTTCCTTTCCTTTCCTTTCCTTTCCTTTCCTTTCCTTTCCTTTCCTTTCCTTTCCTTTCCTTTCCTTCTTTTTTTTTTTTTAAGTATTGTTTCAAGCAAACATGCTAATGTCTGAAAATAATGTCTAAGTAATCCAGAGACGCATGTTATTTAATTGTCCAGATCTTACTGAATTTCAGGAGGAACATAAATTTTTATTTATTTTAATTCAGTACTATCACAGTCTTTTTCCCTTGTCTCTCCCAAGATCTTCTGGCAACAATAAATGTATTTGTTTTCCTTTTATAAAATGGTCAGAAATGCTCTCCAGACAGTGAGAAGGAGCCGTCATTATCCTCCCCAATGAGCTCCTGTAACCCTGAGGTTATGGCAGGAGCAAAAGAACTTTAGTACGAGCAATGACAGCAGGACCCACAACTTTCGAATGTGAGATATCAGAACAAAATTCCAAGAGGAAATTGCAACCATTAGATTTTTATTCTTGAATCATTTGAAGGTCAATACTTTCAGAACAAATAGAATGTCAAAACCACTGTAGGCTTGCATTTCTCAGGTAAATGGCTCAGATCATGATCTCAGCTGGAATGGCTTAAAGCTCAATCAAAGGCTTAAAATATAAATTTGCAAAAGCCGAAAAACCATTTTGACTTATCTAATGTTTTACTTCCGAAGAAATTAAACCCGACACATTTTAGAAATCCAATTTTGTACCCACTTTCCGCGTGAGGTGTCTTCCTTTTTCTGTTCGAAACTACTATTAGATTTCCACATTTCTTTATAAACCAGAAACGTAACAAATCTCAGAATGTATTCTAGTGTGTTTTCTTTCAATATTGAAATTAGAAGATGGATTGGCTAGCCACTCTCTCACACCACTGATAGTTCTTTCACAAACTGTGTAAAATAATATATTGTTACATTATTATAGTATAATTATATTTATATTTTTAAATTGTTATGTATATACAGGCAATGCTACATTTGTTCTGAGCCTCTGAACAATCATGTTGTAGTTGCAGAGTAATCTGAGACTGTGGGATCCAATGCCATGGGTGTCATAGAGCCACCAAACCCCAAGTCATGGGACTAGAGAGTTAAATTTGATTTCACTTCTAGTATAATACCTTTGCCTCTCCTCCACATTATATTATACTGATGTTTCAGAGAGGCATTGAAATAAATATTTACACAATCAAATACACTCCTGGATGAAAGGCTGTCTAGATGGTTTTGTGACCACATGCATTTTTGGCTCATTATCTTGGTCACTACAGCACTAGGACTACTGCAAAGGGATGGGCTGAATCAAGAGAAGCATAGCCAGCAGGTTGAGGGAGGTGATTCTCCCCCTCCACTCCGCTCTTCTGAAACCCCACTTGGAGCGCTGCATCCAGTTCTGGAGCCCCTAATACAAGAAAGGTCTGGATGTGCTGGACCGTGTTGAAAGAAGGGCCACAAGGATGATCAGAGGGCTGGAGCACCTCTCCTATGCAGACTGACTGGGGTTGTTCAGTCTGGAGAAGAGAAGGCTCCAAGGAGACCTTATTGTGGCCTTCCAGTATCTTAAGGGGGCTTACAAGAAAGCCGGGGAGGGGTTTTTCAAGATGTCAGGTAGTGGTAGGACTAGGGGGAATGGAGCAAAACTAGAGCTGGGGAGATTCAGATTAGACACTAGGAAGAAGTTCTTCCCCATGAGGGTGCTGAGACACTGGCCCAGGGTGCCCAGGGAGGTGGGAGAAGCCCCATCCCTGGAAGCCTTTAAGGCCAGGCTGGATGGGGCTCTGAGCAACCTGCTCTAGTGGGAGGTGTCCCTGCCCATGGCAAGGGGGCTGGAACTGGATGAGCTTTGAGGTTCCTTCCAACCCTGACAATTCTATGAAAGAAAATTTTAAAATGTGGCCATCAAGTGGCTGAAGTTCAAAGCTGCATGTTAAAATGTTAGTTGCGATTTTGTGTGAGCTGAGAGATCATTGCTGTAGTCTCAGGAATCTTCCCTCACCTGCCCACAGAGCTCCGGCCTCCAGCCAAACCTTTCCACCAACGTCCACAATCTGAGAACCCAAATTTGTTCTTGGTTTCATCAGGCTATTGCCCTCCAGCCCCAGGAACTACTTTGCTGTGAGAAAAGAGCATAGTAAAGAAGAAAGGTGTCTGAAATCTGCCTTTATCACTATTAACCAACCCTTCAAAGGACACATTGTTGCCTCAAATTAATCCCTCAGGCCTCTTGAGGCCTCCGAGGGCCTGTTAAAATCTGGCAGAGCACGCTCTGCGTTTCATGGCCTTACAGTTTCACCCCTGGTTTGGGGGAGTTTTCACCTTCAGGATGACACTTTATTCCTGAGAGTACATCCCCCTCTCACCTGCTGCCCTGATCCTCCCCTGAAGCAGGCCTCAGTGTGTCTCAGCCCTACCCTGCCGCCTCGAGGAGACGCTGATTTGTACCAATCTTCCCTGAACTCACTGAAACCGTGACCTTGCAGCAGCACCTCCTCTGCCTGCGCTCCAGCCCATGCGCTGTTAAATGGCGGGGAAGAAGCTGGGACAAGGTCGGGCTGTTTCCCCGGCCCTGCTGGTGAGGCCGGCTCCGCTCCAGTCTCCTGGGGAAGGAGCAGATCTGGGCGGGCTGGGCTGCAGGAGCTTCTTGAAGGGGTTAGAGGAGAACAATCGCAGGTGACAAAGTGGGGTGCTCAGAGTGAGTGCAGCTCCAAAGCAGGACTGAACAGGAGAGCAGCCATCCCTCCAGTGACCAGAGAGCAGCCATGCCTCAGGTGGCAGGAGAGGAGCCACCCCTTAGGTGGCCATGAGGATGTTCCGAGGGCTGCAGCAGCTTTCCTATGCAGACAGACTGAGAGAGTTGGGGTTATTCAGCCTGGAGAAGGGAAGGCTCCGAGGAGACCTTATTGTGGCTTTCCAGTATCTTAAGGGGGCTACAAGAAAGCCGGGGAGGGGCTTTTCAGGATGTTGGGTAGTGGTAGGACTGGGGGGAACGGAGCAAAACTAGAGCTGGGGAGATTCAGATTAGACACTAGGAAGAAGTTCTTCACCATGAGGGTGCTGAGACACTGGCACAGGGTGCCCAGGGAGGTGGGAGAAGCCCCATCCCTAGAAGCCTTTAAGGCCAGGCTGGATGGGGCTCTGAGCAACCTGCTCTAGTGGGTGGTGTCCCTGCCCATGGCAGGGGGGTTGGAACTGGATGATGTCTGAGGTCCCTTCCAACTCTGACAATTCTATGATTCTATGATTCCTTAGGTGACAGGAGAGCAGTTTTCCCTCAGATGAGAAGAGACAAATTTTCCCTCAGCTGACAAGAGAGAAGTTTTCCCTCAGGTGACAGGAGAGAAGCTTTTCCACCAGTGACAGGAGCCTGCCCTCAGGTGAGAGGAGCCTGTCCTTGGGGCAAGGTCTGACCACCTCAGGGCAGGCAGCACTCCAGTGTTGTGCCAGGGTGAGCTGAGGGGAAACATCCCCCTCTTCATGCTGGAAGGTTTGATTATAAACTCTCCTTTACCCACCGTAGCCTTTGTGCTCGCCAGCAGCACCTTTTTGCTGGCCAGCTCACACGGATCTGGTGGTCCTTGCTCAGAAAATTCCAGAGGTCTTTAATGCTAAGAGGCTTGTCTAGTCACAGGTCTGGGATTTCTTTTGGGGCCCAAGTGATATTTTACTGCCATTTTGCTGTTGATTTTGCTGCAGTTTTTCCCTTACCGTGCTCAGAGCAAAGCTGCTGCTCACAGAGGAGAGATTTGATCAGGAAGGGTCAGAAGAGGGGAGTTATTCATGCGACATTGTGTGTTCTGGCAGATTAAGGGAAGGGACCCTTTGCTACTGTGAGAGGTACCGCCTTTTGGTTTGTACATTTTGTGCCTTTACTTGGACGTGAGCAAGCTCTATCTTTTTTCTGTGTTTTCTGTAGCTTGAAAAAGGTTAAGGAAGAAGCTGCATGCACGGTGCATCCTCATCTTGGACAGAGGTTTTTTCCACATGGCAAATGAAAAGTGATTTAGCATAAACAGCTCAAAATGGAGAGGAAGGGTCTGCCATGTGAGGCATGCAGTCATTGTCAAATATTTCCTTTGCTCAGCTGTTACTTTGCAGATTTAGCTGCCAATATTATATGGAAAATGTTGGGGAAGAAGGAAATGATCCCATTCAGTTTCTGCCATTGCTTTTATCTTGATTCCCTGGGACTTTACAGGGGCAAATTCTAGTCTGGACCAGAAGAGCCAGAAGGCTATCTGACTACAAGCAGTGAAACTGAGGAAGAGATTTTTAGTGAATTTACTAAATACTGTGATCAGTGGTAGTTTATAGCTCTGCTATCACCCTCTAATTCCCTGCCTGATGTTGTTTTGCTTTCACCAGTCTTACTTTCTTACAAACACATCAATATCCAGGTAAAAGCGCCTTTGTAATTCTATTTATTTGGAGGTTTCTAAATGTTATGGAAAAACTTTCGATGGTAGATGCAGAACTGGCTTTGGATCTAGGCAAATTTTGCACTCACCAAAACAAATTTGAGCCAAATTTAGAAGTAGTGCCATATGACATGCTCCTGGGGAGTGAGAGGCTGGCTGCAGGCCCAGATCTGACAAAGATCTTTTGCACATTTTTATCTTTATACTCTGTGAATAGTCCCACTGATCATTCTGTCAACCTGAACTACTAAAACATCATCAGACTGGCCTTAGAAATTAAAAAGATGTGATCTTTAAACCAAAGAAGTTCTAAAAAGAGGTACTTTTTAATTTGCTTTCTGTTTACTGAGCCTTAAGGAAACATCTGCATCATGTTTTCCAGTATTTTTCTGTGCAATGACAGAAACCTTCTTTTTTTCCCCAAATGAATCTGGAGGTTCTCATGCAGTCTTACAACTTTCCAAAATGGGATTTTAGGCAGATATCACACATTGTAAGATTCTTGGTGGGAACTGAGAGTTGGCAACATAGGCAACACAGCCCTGAGTCGCTGAATTGCTTAAAGCTTCCAGAATCAGTGCCTTGGGTCATCGTTTCTTGGGGTTATATGTAACTTATGCAGTAATTTACACATAAGGAAGTAACTATATGTATATATAGAGAGAGAGAGAGTTATGTGTATAGCTCTGCTCTTCTCATATATCTTCCTTATGTATCTGCTTCAGCCTTCTCATTGCACCAGTTTCATTCCCTCAAGCAGCTGGTTCAATGAAAGTACCAATGAATTAAAGATAATTGCAGGCCAATGTCCAATGCTTTTATACCGTGGAAATCATGGGGGGTGGGATTGAGTAAGAAAATGGCAAAGAGTCTGTTTTACCTCCAGGGCAGGTGTCTTTTGGAGAAAGCCAGCATACCTACAGCAGACAGACAAAAAAGCTCTGAAAAACATGATGGAATTTCTCCAGATAACCACCAGAAAATTAAATGTTGTGAAAATGAGGACAACAGAATTAGTGTGTAGCTGGAAACAACAGAGATATAAGCATGCAAAGGGTATTATGGATGTATTTTAATTAAAAATTAAAGCGTCTTAGCCTAAAGCGTTGGCGGTAAAATCAAGCCAAGTGCAAGAATGTTTGTTTTACACAGAGCACTTACCAGCCCCAGCTGAGATCAGCCAATATTGCTACAAGGTTTTGCAAAGACTATAATTACACAGTCTCTGTCCCATATATCTTGCTGTTTTCGTGTNACTATATGTACATATATATACACATATATAGTATATATATATATATATATATACAAGAGCATTCTTTCTTGTCAGTTTTGTGACAATCCACATTGTTACTTTCATTGTTTAATGGAAATTTTTTACTGTAGTTTCACTAAAGAGGTCAGTTTAATATATATTTACCATGTATTTTTATTATCATTTGTCTCTGTCCACATTTGTCTGTGTCTACATGTCCACTGAAATCACCGTAGATGTTCGTGGAAGGATGAGGTTTGATTACTCCGGGGCTAATTGCTGTAGCTGCTTGGGTTGGTGCACATTTGGACATGGACAGCAAATGTTGTGTTCAGTTTGAATTTCATGTATTAAAAAACTTCCTGGCTGGGCTATTAAAATCTATTTTCATAACAAACAAGTGGACAAAGGGAAATGAAAGCAGCTTTGCCGGACCTGTGAGATGCAGATAAACAGCAAAGCACAACTTCGCCAAAAAAAATCCCTGTTTCTACAAGCAAGGCCAGCAGATAAAGTTAATGAACTGTCAAAAACATACTGTGGCAGTATCTATGTCTTCTCAGACTGCAGAAAATGTATTTTCCCTTGCAAGATACTATCTTTAGCCAACCTCCCTCTAAGCTTAATTATTTACAGATTCTAAGTACTGATTTCCCATACTGATCCTTCCTTAAATACATCCTTCTTTAAGAGCATCATATCGGATGATTGAAGTCGTACTAAATGACCTAAAAATTGTTTGAGAAAGGCACCTACTGTTTTAGGCAAGTGGCATAGGACCCAAAATTCTAAACATTTGACTCAATAGGTTTCTGTCTTTATCAGATCGCTTGTGAAGAGGCCCGTACTAGATTCTGCACAGCGATTGAGAAGAAATACAAAAGCCTGTTGTGAACAGCAAGTCACGGTCCCTTTCAGTGTTGTCTGCTCTGTGTAGGCAGAAGTGTCATATACGGTTTCTGAGACAGATTATTTAGTTCAATTGCTACTTCATTCAACAAAAGCCTGATAAAATCCATAATGAGCAAAGCAACACCCCATAAGCATTTTTATGGTTGCAATATACAGGGATTCCCATTCGTGTTGCTGGCATTATTTGTATGAAACCTCCTACTACATACAGGTTAGGGCTTAATTTCAGAACTTTATGGCCAACCCTGACTCAACAATACCCCATTTTGTAGTCATTTTATTAAAACTATTGGAATATGATCCTATTGTAATATTTAGACCTTTGATATTTTTTCTTCTCTAACATATGTTACAAAGTTTGAAAGTTACTATCAAGCAGCACTTTCTTACATACCACTGACTTTGAAGAAAGTACTCAATACAGGACATGTCATACTTGCAGTTACTATATTAACTTTTTTCGCATTCAAAACTGAGGCTGAGTAGGAAAATCATCAGAAACTAAACATTTTTAAAAGAAATTAAAGCCATTTTTATTTTCTGTTTGATTTTTGCTTGAGCCTGTGCAATCCTTTTATAAATCTAAAATGTTGAAGAGGAAGACTGATATTTTTAATGTAAACCCCATCTCCTTATAAACTTAGTATAGGTACCTGGGAAGTCAGAAAAGCATTTTGTCAGATGTCGTCTTCATATATTCGATGGCTTCTCTATGTAAAAATAGTAGTAAATAATTTAATGTTTCTTTTTCATATGAAATTTTGGAGGATCCTTGTATGACTTGCTAGACAAATCTCACAGGTATTACCATGCTGCCCTCTGGAGTACAGGGACAAGTGTTGGATTAAAATATACATTATGATTGTAATATCACTTCAGTGTTTGTTTTGAAATTCATTAGTATCTATAACAGATTTTAATGTTTGTTTCAGAAGCAGAAGCTTGAGGTTTCTCAGAAAAAATGAGTTTTATTATCCAGAGGTGTAAACCCAGTGTCAGACTGCTTCATGGAATCAAGCTTTTGTGGCTCCTGACCTAAACCTCAGAAATCCTGGGACTCTACTAGGACACAGTAGTTGATCAGAGCTAAGTTATCGAAGTACAAAACAACAAAACACATCGTTTTTTCCTCACAAGCTCAAAAAAGGCCTGAGACATTTGGAAGCCATATGCATCTGTTGTTTCCTAAATTAATTCATCTTTTTCCAAGATTTGTACTGTGGAAAAATTAGAAACTCCCCTTCACTCCTCCCTCTTTCCCCTCCCTTCCCCCAAGTTGCTTTAATTCCATGAAAGAATGAAAACAAAGGTCAGAAATTTATGTTATCTCTAAGTTCTGGGGAAAAAAAAAAAAAAAAAAAAAGGGGGTTT
>WEIS01018660.1:21681-44254 GCA_013389965.1 Todus mexicanus | reverse complement strand
ATCCTTTTTTATGCCACTGATTACATGTGCTCTTCAACTCTGGCTATCATATTAAGTCTAACCATATAGATCAACTCATGCCAGTATCTACAGAGAACAACAAAATCTCTTGCAGGCTTTTCTTTTGCTTGCATCAAAGACATTCAAGACAATTCCAAGTGTTTATTCTGTCTTGAAAATAAACTCCCCCGTAGCTTCACTAAATTACCATTATAGTCACTGTCAGCAATTCAGCCAGTGAAATTAAAAAAGAAATGTAGGATGAAGTGAGCACTTACCTCTCCACTGGCCATGAAGGGATTTTCAGACCCAGATGCAGCTCAGTTTGGGAGCTACTACAGTCAACACAATTTGAGGATTTTTGTACCGTGTATCTGAAGCGAGCATACATGCTCTTAAAGTCATTACAAAGGCACTCAGGGAACTAAAGTCTACATGCCACTAGATCATAATAATCAGCCTAGCAAGAGTCTTCTATCCATGTTCAGCAAGTGAAGATACCTTCACTCTATAGATGTAGAAGTGAAGCACAGGACTCAGCAGAGAGAAGTGGTCCTCTCTCAGCAGAAAAATTCAGTTCATACACTTCACGGTTTGTACACTGAATATATGAGCATTTCTTTGCAAGTCTTTACGTTTCCACAGAGCAAAATAATGCTGACAAAGACAAAAAAATTTACTGTGCACTTCACTTCGAACACGTAACATTTCAAGATATAGTTTCCTTAACGTAAAGCTGGGCTCTCCCAAGCAGTAATATGCACCGAAGTAATAAAGAATTCATTCAGACTCAGGAGCTGTTGAGTTATACAAGATTGCTTGTAGGCTTTGCTCTCAACTTCCTACATCTAACCTCAGGAAATTCCCACACCAGCTTAACAATAAATTGAGTTCTTTGTCACACTTAATGAAAGAACAGCCACAGAGTTAATTCCTGCCTGCTTGGCCCAGAGCCAATACAAAGCAAAGAGAAATTTGGGGGCATCAGCATTTAAGCTGGATTTCATAGACTTGCCACTACTGTATATTGAAGCGGAAGTAGCTCAGAGGTTTATTAAAAAGAGATCACCTTGATTGGCTGCAGAGAGTTTCACGGGTTCTGAGCATCTCCAGAAAGCACAAGGAAATGGTTACCTGAATCCCTGCCCCGCTTAGTGCCTTAGGAAAATGAAAAAGAGGGAAAAAAACTCTCAGGCAACCTCAACAAAGCAATATCTAACTTGCTTATGGAGTGGCAGTATCAAACTCTAAACACAAAATGCCAGGATTCGTGCAAGGCTCAAGAGTATTGAAATACTTTTCCATAAGCTGCAGGGTCTGAAGGAGCAGAAGCACTGTCCAAGCTGCTCTGCTGGCACACAGGGCTTGAGAAATGCAGACACCTGACCTTCAGGCTTAAAATAGAAAATAATAAGCATGTACCAAAATCTACCAAGTGATCTAACAACATTATTCAAGCAGATTTTTGGAAGTGAAAGAACAAAAAAAGGTTAGGGAAAAAAACATGCAGTAGGAAAGAGCACTTCAAGTAAACAAGCAGAAAACCATGTGAAAGCTCTAATCCATTTGCTCGTTTGAAATATTACTCACTAGATGGTTTCTCTCAAAGCACAGGCTTTGTAGTTTATCCTCCTCAAATGACTCCCAGATAAAATTAGTCAGGTGATTTGCAGGATATATTGATTAGAGAAGATTTAGCTAGAGCAACATAAAAAACATCCAGTTTTATCTTTCAGTGAAAATGAAAAAGAAGAAAGAAAGCCTGCAAGCTATTATCACTGTATATAAATTATGCTTTATTAATGAATGAATTCATTAACTACATGAAAAACATTAGATAAGAGTTAAAATAATGTATTTTCTCTCTTTAAAAAAATAAGAAAAACCAACCACAGATCTAAGAAAAAAAAAAAAAAACAATGCAAATAGTACAGGTCTCCACTGTCTGGATTTGGTTTTCTCTCAGTATCTGAACCAGCTGAATTTTCAACTGAACACTCCTGACAAACCCTGAGATAAGATATTCAGTTTTCTCCTCCAATTCACAACTTCTTCCAGCCTTCACTTAGCAAATATCTGCAGCTTCCCTCTATTAAATTGCAGGCAACATGAACTTTCCCAACTTTTCCCGTTGAACATTGGTTTCCTCAGAATTAACTTTCAAGCACTCAAAATATCCTGACTGTGACCTGCACAGACTGAAAAATTAGCGATCATTCTGACATAGGGAAACAGAAATGGGTCCCCTCAACTCCCCCAGCTGGGTGGGGGCTCTCCTGGATCTCCAGCTTTGCGTGAGACCTCCACACAAAGTGTCCTGGCAGTAGCTCAACAGATGGTCTATTTTATCTGTAGGCTAAAAGTATCTTCCACGTTACAGATTTGTGAGAACATATGTATGTTTTTATGTCATGTAAAAATCAAAATCAACCAGTCTAAGCATATTAGGTAAAAGCCACATGGTTCTTATAGAGGTCAAAGCTTACACCGACACGGGCATGTGACTGTACTGTCCATATTGCTTGTATAGAAACGAGAAGAGTAACTTATTGGATATGATTTCATACCGTATTCCTTATACAGACAAATGCTTGTACTCCCTCCAGCAGTGACACTGATAGCAAGGCACTCATCAAAATACACAGTAGTTGAGTCTGTGCCTAGTAGCATTTAAAAGCATAATGTTGTGTGGAAAGACTGTTACTTGAGTTTCCTCTAAAAGTTCCTGAGCACTATTTGTGCTTCACAAATCCCCTCACATAGGACACTGTTGTCTCGAAAAGCTGTAGAATGCACTCAGCTCCTGCCTGTGCTGCAGAAGGGGAAGTGAAAGGAAGGTACGCTTCAGAAGACAGGCTAACAAACCCATGGAGTGGAGGTGTTAATACATTTACTCACTTGGTAAAGACTCCTCTGAGATGGGTTTGCTGCCTCTTGACATGCTGGGCAAGGTGCACCTTCCCAATGGCAGAATACGTTCCATTATGGAAAACAGGTAGGGGAAAAAAGTGTTTAAAACACTGCTTGCCTAGAAAGCTGCTTCGGTCAAGACATAATTTAGGTTAAATCTGCCAAGTACCATTAGGCAGGGAAAAAAAAATAAGCGTTCAGCCTGGCTGATAAAAGAGCAGCGGTGTCAGCAGCCCCCTTCTCTTCTACGATCAGCTGGAGCACTCATCTGCAATGCAATATCCTGCCTACACTTGAGCAGATTTGAAATCGCAGCATTTATTGCCCAGGAAGGTGCCACGACACCACGAGGGACGCGAGGAGGACAGTTTTCAATCTGTCTTCTTGACACTGCTTTATTTCCTTAAATATGCAGCTGAGCTCAGACCGACTCCACAGGTCAGCAGCGAGACACTTTCCAGGAGAAAGACATTTAAATTCCCTCAGGCTGAAAAGGGAAATGAGTTCAAATCCGCAATCCAAGGTTCATCAGCTCATCCAGGAACTATTGGGAAAAAATGCTATGTCCCAGATGTGTTCTTGTTTTATGAATCATGCTTCTCTAGCAATTAACTCATTTCAAGAAGATAAAGATGCTTCAAAGGGGTTTTTTTATCTTTTCAGTTTGAGTTAAAAATATATATTCTTGTCAACGAGACATGCTGACAAATTTTATTTTAGATTCCAAGCATACCTATTTTGTTTTCATGTGCTATTTTATATCAAGCGCAGAGCCAAAAAATAAATGCAATTATTCGCTCAGAACTATGGTAAAGTTTCATTTAAAGTCAAAATGGGAAGTATTAATGGAAAATAGTGGGGTAGAGCAGTAAAGTGGCATATTAAAAGACCCAAGTATTCTGCTGAGTGGGCACATTTCTATGTTTTGTTATTGTCTTTACAGCCCTTCCTAAAATTCCCATCACTGGCAAGAAAGTTCTCATGAGAACAAACCATTACTTCATTCTTTTTATTTACACAATGCAAGCCTGTTGTCTTTCCTCCATTTGAATTTAATATCTCTAGGAGGAACAAAACATAGCCCTCAGGTTCAGTTTTACCCCAAGGTCAAATTGTTTCCCTAGAAGACCAGTTAAAGTTATATCATCTGCTTCAAAATCAGCTTAAAAAAAGGTAATTATATATATACACACACATACTTACACAAACTTCTGACCCTGTTAACAAGCCAACAGAATTCCCATATTCTGGGCTGTAACTGATCCTATGGAAAGGCTCAAACTCTAACACTTGTACAGACAAAAGTTCTGATGTCTGGGAGAATACCTGTGCAAGTAAAGCAAACAAGACATATGAACCAGCAGAATGTCATCCTTCAGCAAAATGGTCCTGCTTTGGCAGGGGGGCTGGACTTTAGGACCTCCAGAGGTCCCTTCACTAACATTGTGATTCTGTGACAAAGTTTCTGTTGGTTTAAGGCATGCATTCCATTGTTTTACAAAAATAAATGTTTAGCCTTTAAAAAATCCAACCCACACATCCACTGATTCCTGAAGAATCAAGAGCACCAAAATGAAAATCTCTATCTTCATCTGTGAAATTGCTGTTTGGTAAGATTTTTGTTAATTTAGGTCAGTCAATTGCTTGTAAAATTTTAAAAGCTCTTTGCAGACTTTCTGCACATTCAGCAACGAAACTTCTACATTGCACCTAGTAGTTTCCCACCTTGCGTTCATAGAACAGCTCCGGTTTTATGAAAGCACAGCATGTGGTGTGTAATTACTTCCGAGAAGTCAAGTAAAGCAGTTGGTCTCTTTTACAGTCCAATAATTTTCAATACTAAAATCACTTTAAAGAAACAATTTAAATGAACGAAGCAATTTGAGCTTTCATAACTTGAAGTGGGTTTTTTTAATTGCTATGGTTGTTCAAAAGCAACCTGTGCTCTTTCCATTGTGGCACCTCAGACTGAAAGCACCACCTGATTCCTTTGCAGAGCATTTCATTTATCCTCATACCCCTACGGCACTGAAGCCATAATCCTACATTTACTGAAGGCAACAGGAAATTTAATTTTAATAGCAACTCAGGATTGAAATTATCTTTCCACCACTGGGCAGAGCTCATGTCCACAAGGTCTGGAATCAAGTATTCTGGTGAACACATGCGCTATAGTTTTGGGGACAGTATTTCCGAAAGAGAGCATCAAAAGTACATCCACATATTCCCTTAATACTGCCAAGAATCTGTGTGGGCATACGATAGGATATGTTACTATCAGTGAGCACAATTAAAGGGATTTGGAAGGCTTCTTTGGATGTCCTGTTAGCAGTATTGTTCTCTGAATCAGTAAGAATTCTTTTAGTCACTGGAAGAGCTCATAGAGCGTGCCACCTCGGCTAGTTCTAACGCTCTGACACATCCCTAACAGGTTCTCTACACAGCTTTCCTACTCAGGCTAGAAGGCACATCAAGCCTAAGAAAACTTAGGTACGAGAGCTCCCAGTTTGCACAAGATGTTATCTTCTCTAAAGGTAAAACCACTTACAATGTAATTGTTTCTAACCGTTTAGCACGAATGCCAGCACAAGCTCATGCATGTGTGTGCACATACATACACTCATTAAGATGACATTTCTTTCTTTCTCTCTCCCTGACTCACTCACATGAGCACACTTCTACCCTCTCACTGCCTGTCAAATAAAAAAACATTACAAATAAATCACTCACTTATGAAGCCTCCTCAATGTACTGCTGCAATTCAATCCCTCATTAAGATTCAAGAGATTCATCAACTGTTCTGCATTAACATCTTATCTCACCAACTCTGTTGATGTCCCATCCCCCTCTTTTTTTCATTCTCCCTTCTTTTGTCCATCAAAATCCTTTAGTTCCTTTCTCCCTGTTAGCAGGGATAGTTATTTACTGTACAACATGCTAGATCCCATTCTGAGCTCACCCACCAGTCCAGTAAAAGAAATTCCCTTCTTTGCCTCTCATAAATTGGGAAAATGTAATGTATGAAATATTGTCAATCAGAGCAAATAAAGTTAAAACCAGAACAGTCAGTTTCTTACGTCACAACTCTTATCTGAGTGAATTTATCTTTAATCCTACAGACAACTCTATGAAACTGAACAAAATTTCAATAGATGAAAAACTGGGCTTAGTCGCGAGTCTTAATGAGTTACGACACCAGCAGAGCTGCAGTAACTGTGTAGAAGTTCAGCTGCTGGTATTGTGACTTTTCTTGGTGAAGGACTAAAGAACATGTGAACTCAATCACATTTACTTAGAATCATAAAAAGATTTGGGTTGGAAGGAACCTTAAAGATCATCTAGTTCCAACCCCTCTGCCATGAGCATGAACACCTTCCACAAGACCATGATGCTCAAAACCAATCAGGTTTCCTCATCCAACCTGGCCTTAAACACTTTCAGGGAAGGAGCATCCACAGTTTCTCTAGGAAACCTGTTCCAGCACCTCACCACCCCCAGCAAAGAATTTCTTCCAAGCACCTAATGTAAATCTACTCTCTTTCAGTTTAAAAATATTACCCCTCATCACCACACTCCTCAATAAAAGGTCTCTCCTGATTTTCCCTGCAGGCCCTCTTTAAATACTGAAAGGTCACAATAAGATCTCCCCAGAGCCTTCTCTTCTCCAGGCTGAACAAACCCAACTCTCTCAGCCTGTTCTCATAAAACGGGTGGTCCAGCCCCCTGATCACCTTCCCAGCCCTCCTCTGGACTCAGTCGAGAGGTCTGTGTCCTTCTTAGGCCAGGGGCCCCAGAGCTGGACACAGTACTCCAGGTGAAGTCGCATGAGAGCAGAATCACCTCCCTTGACCTCCCCTGACCTGCTGGCCACGCTTCTGCTGATGTGGCCAACTTGTATTTGCTACAGGCTAAGAGTTCATACATATATTGACAGCCAGTGTGGATCAGTTGATATAAGATAACTGAAAAGCACGTTCAAGTCTATTCTCAAGATAAAATATGAGCAGCATTGACATGGTGAGTTAACTCCGGGTGTTATCAGCATTCATTTGCTTGAAATATATTAACAGCTCTTTTCTTCTTTATATATTATGAAGACTTCAATCCTTGTTATGAATTATGAACCTAATTCTCTTCCCAGTAACGTTAACAGCAGACAAATGTGTCTCTACACTTAATACATTCTTTTCAATGTCGTTAACTTATTAGTGAATATCAAGTTCTGCTGTCACTACAAAACATTTCATGTTATTCTACAAAATGATCTAGTATCTCAGAGAAGACAGATATCTGCACTAAGAAAACAGTCATCTTTCTTCTCAAGAGCCTAAGCTGCAACATCACTCTGATGTCACTCCTTCCACCACTTCATTTAATTTGCACCCATATTTTGCTCCAGCCCTTAAAGCATGCACATCATGGACCAACTAACAGAAGTCAGACTATTACAGGGAGTGTCTCAGGAGCAACACCACTTTCTGCAAAATTAACTAAGGCAAACAAATAAAAATATAAATCAAAGAAAAACCCTAAACCAAAGCAAAAGTCTTGTTGTTCTCTAAAAATGAATTCCAAATGGGCCTATCTATTTACCTTGATCAGTTTATCCTCTCCCAATTATCACAAAGTTCATTTTGAAAGTATTCAATTTCAGTCCTGAGCACGCTTGCAATTCAAGGAAAAAAAATAAAAATAATCGAGACAACTTAGTGTCATAGATCAAGGGAAGCAATCCTGTCACAGCAAGAAAAACCACAAAGCATCCAGGGAATTTGATGAGCATGAGAAATCAATCGTGCATCAAGTCAATTGATGCGGTTTATTTTAAGTCCTTCTCTTCTGATTTATTGCCATCATTGCCACCAATTTGCATAGATAATAGAACAAGACACTCTCTTAAAGTCTTAATCAGGAATTAAAAAGTAATATACTGTTACATCTCTTTCTGCTCATCGGAAAAGCACACACATTAATGCTTAATGTCAGTTTTATTATGGGGATGGTACCGGATTGGAAAGAGGCCCTTCAAACTGTGTGGTGACATCACCATCAATTTGTTACTGTAATAGCTACAAATCAGAAAGAGTCAACAAATCCTTCAAGCTAAACCAGGTTGCAAACACAACTGTTACAAGAACAACAAGGGTGAGCTGTATTTCTAAGAGCAGCACAATATTCTCTTCAGTATGACAAGTACTGCTACAACTGCAATGTTCTTTTGACGCATTTCCAAACTTTGCCAATTTTTTGCTAGAAATGAGATGGTTTTTTTTCTTATTTTCAGTGTGCTGAAGATGAGTGGGTAGTTTGCTGCTCAGTAAAGCGATTTCTTTGACAGGTACTTACATCATTCGCAAACCCACCATAAATATGCACAACTATTTAAAAACAATGGGGAAACAATGAAAGCCTTGCCTCCAAGAGCCCAAGAAAAATGTTACAAGAGTAATACTTCAGACACAAAGCATATGTGTAAGAGGAAAGATGGAGAGGGGAACTTGAAGGGATCAGTACTCAACTGCTAACTCTGAGTAGCAGGCTCTGCACAAAAATGCGAACAGCTTTGGAAGAAAAACCTCTGAAAGAGAAGCTCAAATTGCACATCAACTTCAGGGAGTGTGTTGGGAGGACATGCTCACAAAGAACCTTGGAAAAGAGTAGGAAAAATTACTCTCAGTTTTTCATGGAGAACAAAAATAGGCATCAAAGTAAAACCAGCCATGTCTACACAACAGTTGGCTGGATCAGGCACCACACACGTTAAAATCAGTAATTTCTCCTGAGGATAAGACCCAATCCATACTGTGTATGAGAATCCTGGGTCACAGTCTGCTGGACCTCAATTTACACAGGGGCTACAGAAACTGTGTCTTTGTGCTCCCCCTTTCTATATGAGTAGCTTTTTCCTCCACAGTTCCTGCTTTCAAGGATC
The DNA here is from genome assembly GCA_013389965.1 of Todus mexicanus. Taxonomy (NCBI): domain Eukaryota; kingdom Metazoa; phylum Chordata; class Aves; order Coraciiformes; family Todidae; genus Todus; species Todus mexicanus. The sequence goes on along the minus strand of WEIS01018660.1, from coordinate 35,412 downwards.
GTTTTCTTCTACTATCCTTCCTCCTTAGTTGCTTCTATCACACCTTTGCTCAGGGCACACCAGACTTGGCCCTATGATAAAGCAGCTTGTCTACCTGCAGGGCCAGGGCAAAAAAACCTTAGGTATAACTGTTTGCATATAAAGAAACATAGAGTTGAGCTAACAGGAACAAATGTTGAAGCCTCAGAAAAATCACAGAATGTGTAGGGGTTGGAAGTCCAACACGCCTGCCAGAGCAGGATCACCTACGTGAGGTCACACACAAACACATCCAGGCTGGTTTTGAACGTCTACAGAGAAGGGGATGCCGCAACCTTCCCGGGCAGCCTGTTCCAGTGTCCTGCCATCCTCACCATAAAGAAGTTTTTCCTTATGTTTACACGGAACCTCCTATAAGAAGTGTTTTCCTAAAAATTTTTCATATATTATAGCTCGTTTGGGGTGGGGTTTTTTTAGCTTTGCCAAAAGAGCTGTTGCTTTTTGACTAACTGACCCAGTTCTGGGATTTCACCAGGTTTTCCGAGGATAAAGTGCTTGGTGACAGCTGTGACCACAAGAGACTCACAGTGCAGCAGTGACTTGGGCTCAGCTGCTAGCAGGGTAACCTGGGCTCAAAGCTGTGGGGCTGCAGCATTGGGCTGCCCTGCAGCTGATGGCTCGACCTTGTAATCATCCTCACCAAAACCTATTCATGTCAGGAGGATCACTTACATGGTTAACTGACATCAGCCACAGCTTGTGAGACACAATCTTTTACTTGCTAAATAAGGAGGACATCATGTGGGTTCTGTCACTAAGCAGCTTTACAGGTGTTGCTTCCTTTAACTCTGAAAATAATGAAGAATTAAACTTTGCTAAGAAGCATCTCCCTCCAAAAGAGCCTATATATAGATGAGCTCTGCTACATGTCTCCGTGTTAAAAATAACTGCAATATTAAAAATTAAAATGCTCCTACAAAGAACTGTCATTATTAACAGTTCTAATGCCAAGTTAAAAATTATACCAAATCAGCACAGAACAACATTTGGAAACTCATTTAAAAATGAATGAGACAAAGATTAGCTACTATAAAATATAGTATCACTTGTATGAAGCGGAAATTATCTGCCCAGGAAAAGAAAAAAAAAAAAAAGAAAAATTACTCGCCATTACTGACATAAAGCTAAGGCACTGGAGCTCAAACAAGTATGGCATGGATTTTTAAAATCAAATCAGCTTCAAAGTCAATTCACAAGACAAATATCTTTTAACTAGAGAAAACTAGGATGCGGGTTTTGTTTGGTATGGTTATTGACACAGGTTGTTAAAATATAACCCTCAAAACATTCCAAGAAATGCTAGATGTATGCTGATTAAGGGATTAGCTTCCAACTCAAAAAGGTTCTTGCTTCTTGAATTTGCTATGCAAATGTTTTAAAATCTGTCTGATTATCAAACTGGACAGTAATATCATCTGAATGATTTTGATAAAAGATTAACCATGTTGATATGAGGATAACCAGTTGCGTTTAGATGTTCTTTTTCCGTAACGGACACCCGCTCACCTCATATTGCACATTTGCTGCATGGCCCATGTTTACCCAAAACATTTTAGAAAAAATGAATTGCAGGGCAGGAGAGTGTATGCATATTTTTTAAAAAAAATAATAAATTAATCCCACAGTTGAAGATGCTTCATAAGTGCATTTACTGGGTTCCTCATACTCTGAAATACATAGCTACACCAACATGGAAGTGTGTACAACAGCGCTGATAGATTTTCTCTCCCTCCTTCCTTCCCTTTCATCATTATCATCATCATAGAATGGTGATTCTTCCATCCCCTGTCAGTACAGGCTACCACAGAGGAGAGGAGTGACACCAGAAAGCAATTGCCACACATCCCAGCAGTCCCTTCACTCCATCAGCTTTAGAAGCAGCCGAACTAGGTTCTAGTTCTTTATCGCGTGCTACTCCTAATGTCTCATTAGAGGGAATTTCCTTCACATTTTTAATAGAAAATCCCCTCTTGAAACTAATTTGACAGAGCGGAATCTAAATTGCACTGTGCTTCAAATAAAATACCTCCGGTACAATGCACTCTGGATGTAGGAGAAGAAAAACTAATAAATGAGACTGGAGATAAAAATTGCACATTTTTCAATGGAGAATGATAGCACTTAGTAAAGATAATTGCGCACATTCACCATAAAAATGAGAACTTGAGGAGAATATTGTAAGTCACAAAATATTTGGATTTGAAGTATCGAAAATGTATTGCAACTGAGGATCTATCAGCTGAAAAAATGGTGTTCCCCATTTCCTTCATTGTAAAAGTTAACCTGTCCTGCACATAAAGCTGTGCAATTTGTGTTGTTACACAAATGACTCCTTTTTCAGGCTGTTTCTTCTGCAGCAGTACTCACTCTTTTTGCAGCACCACAGAACAAACAGACTGAAAATAGAACCCAGTGATAAAAAGATGCCCAGGCCTTTAATTAGTGTCAATGGCACAAGTTCACAAAATGAAGGGAAACTAAACAGCTTGACACCATTCTCTGATGTTAGATTGGGGTGAGAGGAGGAGGGTGGGATTATCAAGGCAAGGATAACCTTCCTTTACCTTGTTATCCTAGAGTGACCAAAGTAGCTTCAGAAGAGAGTTATATTTATATGTTATCTTAATAGTTTTGTCACTTCTTCAACCTCAAAAGCAGAGGTAGCTGAGTAGGTTGAGGGTTTGATGTTCATTTTGATTTGGGGTTTTTGTTGTTGGTAGTGTGGTTTTTCAAAAATCTTTCATGTGCCCAGCTAACACACAGGAGGTATTGGTCTGTTTTGTGTCGTCCCTGCTCACACAAAATAGAAGACTTCTTCCTGTCAATGAAAAACAGAACTTAGCTTTTGGAATATCTGCCACATCTTTTCCTTCCTCAATAATATTATGATCTTCAGATGCTTTGGGGTTTGCTTTATTATGCCGAGAATATCTAAATTGTATCTCTTCAGTTACATGCTAGATAAAAATTGCCCAATACCGTTTTCTTTGCTTGTCTTCATGGTGCTTATACACTAAGATATCTTTATCTTCTACACAGTATAGTTGGTAAAAAGTTATTTGCCCTGTGAGACCATGTTATTACTTCAACGATGAATTCTGACTTTCGAATTGAATGCTGCTATGCAACTTTCTCTAATAAAAAAATAGAAGAAAGTATTTCTAAGAGAATAAACAGCTCATATCTATATTAAATACCAGGATAATATTATTTCTGTTTATACTTATGGCATCAGCTACAGCCCTTCACCTTCATTCCATTACACAAGGCAAACTCTACCACCAGCATTCTCAGAACAGTTTCAAGGAAGAGGACATTTCCAGGAACCCAGCCAGTTGCTCACGAGCACTTTGATTTTGCAGGTCCTAGGTTTGTTTATCTAATAGGTTCTGTCTTACCTAGATGGACTTTGAGAAAAAGAAAAAACACTTCACAACTACACCTTATTTCAACAGAAAACCAAAAATAGCACATGCCAAATTATCTGGCTGCCTCTGCTTACAAACATTTGCTTCCTGGCAATCCAAGGTCTGTTGTTCTCCACCAGTAATACTTTTGTGCAATCCTTTTGTTACAATACTTATAAGTTACTGCTGGGTAACACTGCCAGACCACCATGGTCCTCTTTAAATTGTCAAGGCATTTAAGATGCTAAAGTAGTTCAGATAAACCTTATTTCACTTCCAGCTATGGGAGAGTTGGGTGGTGTTTTGTTTTTAAACCAACAGTATTAGAAAGAACAAACCAGTACCACCTACCAAACAGTTAACAGAACTGTTCATGATTTAGGAAGTATTCAGTATTGCAAAAAAAGTATTCAGTTTGTGAAAAAAATACAACGAATCCAAAAGCACCCTCATACTTCCCGACCTGGTTCACATCTGCTCAGACAGGAGGCTTTGAGAGAATAGCGGTGGAAAGAAGAAGGGCAGAGCTTCCAGTTAAAGGTGTTAAGGAGTTAATGTATTTTGCAAGTATAATTATTTCTAATCTGCGTGCCAAGGTCTCTCTCACATTCCATGAAATCCCAGTGCTGTGGTATTATAAAAGGAACACATGAGCCCTCAACTTTTGTTACAGCATCATTAGATAATTCATAAATATCAGTCTCAAATCTACTTAAATGGCTTTTACCTCAGTGAAAGGCTACTAAGGTATCTACGAACTCTCAGAGCCCATGGCAGCTCAGAATGTCCAAATGTTACTTCTGACAAGCCAACGAGATGAACAAGTCCCAGCACAATGAAAACCCACTTGTGCAGAAAGCTCTGACCAAGCTGAACTCAATAGGAAGCTGCAAGGAGACCCATCGGCCACCAAGCTGCCACAGGAAGCAAAGCCTAGGGGACACCAGAGCTGATCCACATCCACATGCCACCGCTACTGCCTTTGGGTGCTATTAGGAGAGGAAATATGGGTAAGGGAGGCAATCACTCAGAAATAATCTCTCAGTCAAGGACTTGCTGCTTCTTCAGCAAGTACTCCTTGCCCAGAAGCTCCAAATGCTGCTCAACTGACTCAGCTGCAGAGCAGATCCCAGCGTGAGGAAAGGATTAGACTCCTGGACACTACCAAAAGCCCGCAAAAAGCCACCTGAGAAAACAAAACGCTAAATACAATCACTCAGTTAACCTCTGGTTACGCCGGAAAAATAAAACTAGCAAAATGGAAAAGGAAAGACACTTAGAGCGTCAGCAGTATAGCCTGCCTGCACTGTGCAGCAAGACAGCTCTGCCTGCCAGGTTACTGCACTGGATTTAGCAGATGCTTCAGGTTCTCAATTTTTGGGCAACCCACGCTGTTCGGCTGCCTTTAGGAGGCCAGAGACTGCTCAGTCTGCTCAAAGCTCTGAAGTCCTGCTGCATTTAGATCCCAGAAAGGAGCTGTTGCCCTTCAGTGCACCATGGCTCCCAGGCTCCTGGTCTTTTTGGGCACCAATCCAGATGAGCCTGCCCACAGACAGACACTCCATGGCTGGCTAAAATCTGCTATAGGGTATTGCAGTCTGGCCAGAAGCATTTATTAAAGAAAACTGCTGTAACAGCAAATACACGTGTATTTGGATCCTGTTCCAATTTTCTCCTTTTGTTTTGCTGGGCACGTCGGCGTGTTAATGCTGTGCTGCCCACAGGGGGATATCCAGTAACTCAACAGCACAACTGCAAGGAATGTTTCATTCCAGGTTAGAGATTTCTAAGAAGCTAAAAAAATTCCTATTGATTCCCTTCCTGTAAAAAATTGTGGTCGCTGACAAAAGGCAAATTTAACATAAGAGTAAACATATTGGCTCCATGAAAAACTCACTAACTCCCCAAGTTAGTCTCCTGATATCGTTGATGGTGGCTACTCAAAGAACAGTTTAAGGACAATGCAAATATACAGACATTCCTGGGCAGCCCTCCCAGCACCCAAGCAATACGAGTCTCACTCCTTCTTAAAAACAATTCTGAAGACAGGTTTCTTCCCCCACCATTCTCACAGTTTCAAGCACACATAACTTTAAAATAACTGGGTTTGCATTAAGATAAAAGCAGTTCTACCTAACAAGTATCCTGCTTTTGGTTTAGATCACTGTCTTGGTGCTTATTGGCAACTAAGTGATACTAATACTGAGTTTAGGGAAGGACTTCAAATGAAATGAAGCCTGCTCTGTCAGCCTACCATTCAGTGAGGTTCACATGCCTCCCATTTCCTGCCTACATTGTTTATGCACTGTTTTGTTAAGATTCTGGAGAAAAACACCTTCGAATTTCTGACCAGGTATATTACCACTAGCGGTCTGAAGACAGCAGGCAGCTTTCTCAGGTATGGCAGGCTGACAGCAAGGGCCTGCCATTCAGCTGGACTAGTTGGAATGTCTTGAAAGAGATATTTAAATGCACAGAGAAATTAATTTGTACAACTTGCAAAAAGAAGCCATCGACAAATAGCAGCAATTTCCAAAATCACTGGCAGCAGATGCCATGTTTATAACATTTCCCTGCAAATGAGCATCTATAACACAGAAAGGAAAAAAAACCAACAGAAAGGCTTCTCGGGAAGGAAACTCTTAAAATACATCTTTATAATCCAAGGCTTTTGTGATCAAGTTTTGGATTAAATGTTAGACTTTAATCTAGACATCTGGGGCTGGATTTATCCTATTGGTATACAAACTGGAAACAACAGTTTCCCTTCCCAAAATCAGAGGCAGACAGGCTCTTTTCATTGTTTTGCATAACAATACTGTGGAAATGAGCTTAAAGTGACATTTTCACTCAAGCTTTTGTTACAGAAGAATGCTAATCATTCCCATCCTGCATCCCAATCACTCACTGCTTCTTAACTTCATTAACAACTCAAGATTCAGCATCGGCACAGAAGTCCTACAGAATAAAAAGACAGGCAGCAGAAATAAATACAACAAAACCATTACGAAGCCTTTTCTCACTGCCAAGTAAAAGCTGTATAGGGATGAGGCATCATCACACGAGAAGAGGCCACATGGCAACACCACTGGATTGTGACTCATAACCCCATAATCGAGTGCCAATGAGATTCCTTGGGATGACCTTAGGCAAGTCATCCCATCCAGTTCTTGAAGCAGCACAATAATGAAAAGATGTTAATATGCCTGAAACTCCCCCAAGATAGCAAAAGGGCAGATTTTTGTGTACAAGACACTAAGATGCAGTGAAAGGGACCACAGAGTACTCGAATAGACACCTCTCTGGGGTGATGGGGGAAACGACATCATAAAGCTATAATTGGCAAGTCTAATAAAGTTAAATCTGATTTGCTCTGCTTGATTTAAAGCCCCCGAGTACACTCTGCTGATGCATAGTTAAAGCTGTGCTGGCACTGTCCTATTATTTAAAGCAATCCCAGTTGTCCCATATGAACGATTCCGGGTATCATCTTTACACAGGTGAGACAGGCTATTTTTAGACCTAGCTATCTGCAGGTAGGATATTGGTATAGAACTGATTAAACTAATTTGACATACAGAAAGACAAAGGATGGATCCGGCAAAGAAACAAGTTGGTGCAATGAATATACATGTGTAACAGTAGAATGGAGAATATGCAGCAGAGTGCCTATTTAAAAGCAGATTTTAAATTGGACCTTCACAATATGCAACTATAGTGTACATATATAAACACGGTTTTATAGAAAGAACGTTCACCCATCAAATTCAACTGAGCTTCTATAAATAATGCAGAAGGCAAAACACTAATTGGCCTTTTGCAGAAAAATTTTGCATTTCACAACTCACTGCTCTTCCTGGATATTATCTAGGGGTTTATCCTGACTAATCCAAGAACGCAGAAATCTGTCCAAGGAGTCAGTGCAAGGCTCACAGAAGAAGTACCAGCTTTTTCTTTTTTAACCTGGTTTCCCAAGAAGAAGTGATGAGACACTTTCACTGTTCAGATATCCATCGCCCTGTTACTTCACTTGTCCTTTGAAGTTTTTTGCAAATTCAACCATGTCTTAAGATGAGAACATGCTTCAAATATATTGTTTGTAAAAGCTTAATCCAAAACAAAACCCAGGTCAAGAAAACAGACCCCACATAGTGTCTCAATGATGGAAAGGCAGTTATAAACAGCTCCTTATCCATTCCAAGAGGAAACATCCCACAGTCACCACTTGTACTGCCTCACTAACTTGCATCCAGGAGACTCCAAGATCTCTCTGCCAAAGAAGAGAGAGATACAAGGGTGAAAGAGAGCACAAGTGAGCTGAGCACTCACAGAAGTGTACGAACAGAGGCTCCTACCATGTCAAAACCTCCTTTGCTATTTCTGTCTCTTACAGAGCAACTGCCCTTTCAAGTACACAGAATTTCTCATCAAATCTTCAAGTTCTGAACACGTTTCCTCTTGCTTAAAACGTTTTTTTGAGTTTTCTCCCTGTAAACAGAATACAGTCTTGAAATTAATCTCATTCCTTCCACTTCACTTTTTTTGTAATTAATGCAAACATATTCTCAACGGCTGGAAAAATTATTTATGCTGTTAGAAAACGGTATTATCTATGAAGAGAAGAGCCTTCGAAAGTTTTTTTTTCTTAGAGGCCAGACACACACTCGAATTACTATGCACCAGTGAGTTACCACCTGCCACCTGGAGCAGTCCCTGCCCCGACACACACTATGGCTTCACCATGAACGTGAAGCAAAACAAACCTGCTGCAGTAGGCAGGTCAATAGACTTGGGTAAATGTTTGGGAATGCTTCAGGGAGGGTATTTAACCTTGTGTCACCACAGGCTGAGAGTGGGCATCCAGCCAGTTACTGTGACTCAGGGGACACACGGTTACCCTGTGCCCTGCAGTAGCTTTACGCGAGGTCACACTGGGCAAACAAGGGATGGCAGATTTTTGCACTAGTACTCTCCTTCCTTCTTCAAACAAGGATTCTACCGACACTTGCTGAGTATGTTAAGTGGACGAACATGCAAATATCCTTAAAGTTGTACCCAAACCATTTACTCAGTTAAACTCATTTCCGTGACTCATGTGGATGATTTTCTCTTCAGCAGTTGATGATCAGCCTGGTAACTACTTACATTTGAAAATCAATCCACATTTTGTAGTATAATACCTCAAATAGGAGTACTCTGCTACCTGCCTGGGTGGAAGAGGATGGGCAGCACAGACAGACTGTATGGAACTGCTTGCTGCAAGAACCAGATGCCCACGTAGAAAGGAGCCTACAGACTTCTGCAACTGACTCCTTGGCTACTTCCACTGACAATAGCTGAGATGAAGTTGTTCTGAAGTTGCCTCTGGGTCTATCACATGGTTATCCAGCTGATGAGCTATCCAGGCTGTCCTAACCTTTGAGATATAACTTTTATTCAATTTGCCTGTCTTCCAGGGGAAATGATGCATTCTCCTTCACTTACCACACAAGTTATTGCACAAGTCTTTCAATAAAAATCTCCCAATGGATTCTTTATGGATAGATAAAATGAAATGCTTCTCCTCGCTCAATCTGGTTTCTTCTTGGATCTCACTGGTTATTTTTAGTTAACGTTTTTGGAAGAGGTTCTCTCTGACTAGACCAATAATATCTTCTGGATATCAAGACAAATGTTATCTCCAAAGGAACAAAAGGTAAGCAACAAAATCAGTAAGAAGTTTACCCAAAATCTCAATACAGGCCTCTGAAAAAGCTGGAATTTATGAGGGATCAGTGGAAAGGCTTTAGCAGCCTGAATGGAGTTATTTTGCTGATTCCTTTTAGCAGCTTGAGCAGACTTGTTCCCAAACTTCAATTGAGAAGAATTCATATCAAAGCATTGCTTCTTTTTAAGCCTGATTTCCACAGGGAGGAAGAATCACAGAGAAAAGTCCTGGAGGGAGTCCAGGGTAAAGTTTATGTTTACAAACATGATCCTGCCTCAGGGTTTTGTTACTTAAGAGTCCCTTCTAGGTGTGAGCTTTGGACAGCGTTCATCTATCTGCAAATCTTAACAAAAATTATAAATGCTGAAGCAGATCCAACCATTCTGATAATTTAAGTTGATTTTTTTGCATAACGTAGGTCATAAACAAATAAAAGAAATGTTTCTCAACATGGTTTTGTTGGAGGATCAGAGAGGGGGGGGAAAGGTACTCTCCTCCTGAGCATGACCCTGATGACCTCCTGGTTTGTGGCCTTTGAGGCAGATCCAGCTCATGGACCTGATCTCCTTTGTCATTGCTCCAAGGACAGCCTTGCCTAAGACCAGGATCTTATATAGTGTCTTCTTCAGAAACAGAAATCTCATCCTAAAAAATAGCTAATGAAGAACCCACTGTCGTTCCTAATTAAGGTCTTCTCAAACTGATAATGATAGAGGCGTTCATCTTATTTCTTGCATACATTGCTCTAGGTGCTGACAAGAATTTCACCTTCTCCCAACCCTGCCTGTTTAACGACGCTGAGGATCCATTTGCTTCCCCACAGCTTCTCTGGAGCAAGAGAAGTCATGAGATGTGGCCTCTTCTCTCTTATCCCAGATTCAAGAAAGGCACAAATGGGGCATCCATAACACATGCATGGACCCACCCCAGCATCTGACATAGTGACTTGTGACTCAGCAGACAGGAGTATCTGAACAGACAGATGGTATCTAATTCAGTACATTATTAACAGGGATTTAATGACCAGAATAAGTAATTATATGCCAGAAGCTTGTTTCAGTCAGGCTAAATAGTAGCAAATCAAGCAAATCATTCTGCTACTAATATAAAGGGGCAATGCTATTTACAACAATTTGTTAAGACTTTACCCTAGGCAAAGAAGAATTAAACTCCAGATTAAAAAATACAAAATAAAAAAAAACCACCACAAATGGCAGCAGGTGGGCTGGACGGAGGTGAAGTGAAAGATGACAGAGAAAGAGAGACCACATGTCCTTGAGGAGGGACAGCATGTACTGGGGAAGAGAGGCCAAGTGCCAAGACTGGATGATGTCTTCTAAAAGGACATTCAAACTTCTAGTCTTCAGAGTTTGCTTTCAGGATGTTCAGAGTCAGTTCCTCCTCTGAATTGTCAGATAAATCAACATCTTAACTCTATATTCTACATAGTTGAAGTGCTAGGCAAACATGAACTAATTCCACCTATACCTAAGAACCTAGGTAAACATGATTACCCCAAATGGAAGTGTAGAACTACAACACAGAAGGGTTAGCAAATTCAACAGGACATGCTGCCTAGTCAAGTATACTGTGGGAAGGTCCTGGCTCTGGATTCAATGTTCGGTTTGCTCAATCACCCATTTTCAGACAGTTATGTGCATGAGTTCCTTTTCCAGAAGATAAAACATCCTATCTACTCTGAACAATACAAGCAACAACTGAAGCATGATCTGCACCCCCCCAAAATAGAGTATTTTATGCTTCTCCACAGCATCTCTATAGCTCAGCTTCTGTTCAGCTTGAAAACCACTAAACTGGACCAGTGACGCTGTTATTCCTTCTGTCCAGCCTATTCAGCACAGCACACTACAAGGAGTGCTGCTCATTTAAAAAGATTTTGCCTATGCAAATATGTCAAATAAAAATTAGATATCTGAATGCATTATGATAATGTTTTTTGCATGTATTCTCAATATTTCAGTACTTCTCCTTGTATTTTCAATACAGATACAGTTTAAATATTTTAAAAATAAGGTTAAAATACTCTGACAATAAAATGAGAGGAAAAAAACCATGATCTGTTAAAAACATGTATTAAAAAAATCCAGTTAGAGTCATGACTACTTCTAAAGAACAAGCAGTTTCACCTTTCCTAATTTTATCAAATGCTACCTATAAAGGCCAATTTTGTTCATTGTATTAACAGTAGCTAACATTTCTGTTTGAGTGGTAGATTAGGTATGATCTTTTCAACAGAAAAATGCAAAAGATCAGGTATTGCAAAGATTTAATGCCACCTAGGAAAAATAATCACATTCTCAGCTTCACCTTATCCGGTCCTCCCTCTTACCACGTACTTTCACTCCTCCTGTCTGCCAACTGCAATATTTAGTGTATTGGAGTATCAGTCTTAAAAGCAATGACCTACACTCCATTCCACGTATAATGCCCACACGGGCACTCCTGGCACTCTCCAAACTGCCAGTAACTTCAGTGTCTTTTTAATGCAAGTGGAAACTGGATATGACAAGGAAACAGGTGAAAGACAAGGAAAAATGTCTATCATCTGTTGTCAAGAAAATATATTGTTTTCACTCCCGCACTTCTATTTTTTGCATTGCTGAAGCACAAAATGCTCTCTGAAAGGTTGCTTATGAAGTATGCAAAGACATCACATTAGATAGCTCAAGCTGTTGGATGATTTACTGTGATTGTGCTAATTATCTCTTACTAATTATTGCAGTCTCATGTTCAAAGTCCTAAGCAATATAAAGTAGTCACATTCAGTCCAACCCCAAGGGATCAATTCAAAATATAAACAGAAACCCCCTGTAAAAGCAGTCAAAATTTATCCCAATGTCTCCATCTGTCCATCACTTAACACAATTCTGCATCCCAGAAAAGGGGAATAGGACCTTTTCCAGTGCATACTGGGGGTCAGTGAATCAGTATTGCAAGGACATGATGTGGAAAATGCTTTACCCTTCAGCTTATCACAACAGTGGGAGTTGAAAGGGACCTCTGGAGATCATCTAGTCCAATTCCCCTGCTAAAGTTGGTTCACCTAGAGCAGGTTGCACAGGATTGCATGCATGTGGATTTTGAAAGTCTCCAGAGAAGGAGATCTATCTGGGCAGCCTGGGCCAGGGCTCTGGCTCCATCACCCTAACAGCAAGGAAGTTTCTCCTCATGTTCAGGCGGAACGTCCTGTGTTCCAGTTTGTCCCTTGTCCTATCACTGGGCACCACCGAAGAGAGTCTGGCCCTATCCTCTTGACACCTGCCCTTTAGATATTTCCAAGCATTGGTAAGATCCCCTCTCAATCTTCTCCAGAATAAACAGCCTCAGGTCTCTCAGCCTTTCCTCATAAGAGGAATATTCCAGTCCCCTAATCATCTTCATAGCCCTCTGATGGATTCTCTCCAATTATAGTAAAAAGTACTTTGGTAGACCACAAGCAGATCAAGGGCAGCTCAGTGGTGCCCCACAGCTGGGCAGGGCCATGGTAGAACAGGAGACCGACATCCTACGGCATTGCCAGGGCAGACACTGGTGGCCCCCGGCTGGGCTGAAATGGGATCCTGTGCCAAGGGTGCAGGGAGATCAGGATGGAAGCTGGGGGCTGGTGTCCTTTTAAACCAACTGCAAGGCACAGAAGGGGAGGAGAGGGAAGGTATCCAAAGACAGCATCTTTCAAAAGCACACCAAACCATCACAGCTCTGCAGTGCTGTAAGGTGCTTTTGGATAAATATTTCTTGGAACAATTTTTCTTTGCCCTGAGTTAGCAAGGGAGCCTCTGCCACCAGCTCGGGGACAGATTGGGAATGCAAACCTGCCATATTCTCTTCCCTTTCAAAATCAGATGATCAGCTGTGGATTTAGTCCTGCCAAATTTTGCCAAATATAGCTCAAAATTACACAGAACCATAGTAACTGCACTCCCACTATTGTTCCGATTTAAAGAGGAGTTTGATTACATTAGGTAAATATTTGTCCTTATGTAATAGCTCCCTCCAACCTTCTAAAAATTTGCTGTCTCCTAGAATTTAACTGGAGAGGGTGCTTTTATATGTCACTGCTTTGCCCCCAAATCAAGCATAGTCTATTACACTGTGAGTATTAAACTGTGAGTAATGTTATTACAAGCCATAACAGTTATCCAGACAATTATGCAGTTGCACTTGCAGTTTTCCCATTACATCTAGAAGCTTTAAGCAAGTACAGAGGCAATGAGAATTGCAACACCATCTCTGATGAGCTAAATAGCAGTTATTTATTCACAGATTGTTAAATTCTTATGGCCTGGAGACTTTCAGGAAGAAAGCAACAAAGAATTGACTCCACGTCTAAACACTGGCTCATTCTTCGTGTTGATATAATTATGAAGTTTCAGTCATTGCAAAGCTGTTCACACTGCTTTATCAACTCCATGCACTACAAAATATATGCTAACTGCAGTTTTTACATTATAAAACTAGCTGGTGAAGTCACTGTTCTATTTCCAGCTCAGCTCTGGCACTGTGCAGATGCTCACTGCTTAGTAAATAGAATTTTCTTATTCTTTTTCTTTTTCTTTT
>WEIS01018660.1:10892-21656 GCA_013389965.1 Todus mexicanus | reverse complement strand
TTTTTTTTTTTTTTTTTTTTTTTTTTTAGGGAAAAAGAACATACTGAATAAAAAGCTAGAGGCTTTTGATACCCTTTCTTCCAAGTCATTTAATATAAGTTAATGAAATAAATGAATAATGAAGAGCAAATAAAGGCTTGTGCAATGACTCAACCCACCAGGAGTCATGAGGAAAATGCCGAATTCTTGACTACAAGTTCCATTATAATACACAGGAGCATACACAGAGAATCTTTCACCTTTTAAAATAGGTGTTATCAACAGCCTAGGCAGCATTAATCAACATTCTTATCACTTAGGTAATTACATTCCTCCTAGCACTGAGATGCAAAGGAAAGGAATTTAAGATCTTAACTTTAGGCTTGGAAAACAAAGAACAAAGTAAGCAAGCTCATCTGCCCTGTGTCTTTCCTTGACACCTCCATCTGGAGTCTTAACTTCTTCAGTCAACCTCTGTGATGAAGACAGTTTTAGCCCCGTACAAATAAATCAGCTCATTTTCCTATGAATATTTGCTCAAGTAAATTATGCCATTTGCTTTGGCTGCATTCATATTTATGTTCTGTGAATCTTGGAGGTAAGGCGACTGTTGCAAACATTTGTTCAAACAAAGGATTTAAAATAAGCTCGTTGGCAGTTTTATTTGGAAACACTGAATATTTCTATCAGAAACACAGTTATCTAAAAAGTCCAGCTCAAACAATCACAAAACCTGCCAGCTCCTTACCGTACCATAAACGGCATGGTTCAAATTACTTGCTCCCCTACAGAAGAGGGCCCCACAGAAATAAATGCAGACTTCCTGAATCCTGTTTCAAAAAGGAGGAATCTGAGCTGTCTGTCCAGGTCTCAATCAACATGCTCAACTCAACTTGAATTTCAACATGAGTGACGTTTCCCACTTCTCAAGAGCTGAAGGTAAAAGCACAGCAACAGCAATGCAACCTCATGCAAGAATCCACCCCCCCATATGATGTTCTTCCTTTATCTAATTTACAGCAGATGCAGCTTCTAAGTAAAACCAGAGCTTCGCTCAGCAACTCCATCACCCAAACATTGCTCTAGCAAACCTCCCTCAGCCAGAATTTGGTCTAAGGATGAAAATATTGGAAGTCACATAGGAGATGCATGCAGAGTCTTCATGGAGAGACTGTAAGAAAGCAGTGCTTTAGGACATATATCTGGAAGGTAAGAATAGACTACTGCAGTGCCAAAAATGCTTTTCAAAATAGAGCACACTTGTTCTATTCCTTTCTGCTGCCAAGAGGAATATGTGGCACAAAACTGGAGGCAACAGGGACAGGTGTTTTCTCTAAAAGTAGAATTCATTCTTTTGGCCACCTATACAACACGGTTGGCCAATGTATTCAAATCCAAGTGTGGGATCCTTCCAACAGCAACATACAGTCACTGGCAAGCTTCGCTGGAAGCTCTGCAGTTGCCTTTCATATGATCAGATGAAAAGCTGCTTTCTGAGCTCCTGATTGCAGTTCCTTTCCCCGCCCCACATCCCCCCCCAAAACATGTATGCTTTAAAATTATCTGGAAGAGTTACAAATTACTCTAACCAGCTCTTTCAGCATGCAAGGATATGTGACTGCAAGGAGATTATAAATATATTTTCTTACAGCTCAGTAGTTCAAGCCCAACATTTAAGTGTTGGTGTAAAAATATGTGAAACCAAATTGTATGACAGAGCTTGCTTTGTCAAAACACAAATGTTTCAAAATATGCTGTCTACCATCGTAAGTAGTAGTGATATTGATTTTCAGACAAACTTTCCCAGTGAGAAATACCTATTAAAATTAACTGCCAATAATAAAAATTTAGATTTGACATTAATTAACTTTTGATTTGAAGTGGCAACAATTCTGAGGTTTATCTAGGTGTAAAAATCAGCACCCATCCCAAATAATGTCAGCTACATAAAACATTTTGTTTAACCCTACATAAATTCTTAAAATTACTGTTTCTTCATTGGAAACTGCCCCCAAACCACTCATATTTATCCAGTTCTACCTGTTTCTTTCCCTCCAACCTTTCTCATCAGGCCACAAACCAAACTTTCAATGATTTGTTTGACTCTAACCCAAAAAGGCCTACGCTCGTAAAAGATATAATAATAATAGTAAAACTACTGATAAGTCTCCCCAGTAGCTGTCATCTTTTGGCAGAAAACATGGAAAAGAAACCATTCTCTATCATTCATACATGGTGACACAAAAACAGGAGCAGCATCTCTGGACCACAAGTAGACCAAGGCAAGATGCAGAGGTAAGATGGCTGAATGGTGCCTGCAAATATGGGACAGGAGGAAGGGGAAGGCAAAGATGAACCTGCCAGACTGTACTTAAGACACAAGGTGTCTCTTGACAAGTATTAGGTAGAAACTTGAAGGACTGGGAGATGTTTACCACCCTCTCCCTGCCAGGATGGAGAGACCCAGTTCTCCAGAGGAGGAGCTGCTAGCAGGGGATCTGCTGGAGGAGGATAAAAGCACCTTCCCCACAGGGCTGTTTTCCACCTGGGCTCTTGGGCACCCAGGCTGAAGCATAGCCACGGGAAGCAAATACTGTCCTGATACAGCACGTTCAGAATGGAGGACTTGATCTGCAGGAACTCATGCTCTGTTCTGCCCATTGATGTCCCTGCCTTTCTTCAATTACAGACAGTGAAACACTAACAGTTCCTGTGATCGGAGAGACTTCAATTTCAGAGAAATGAAAGCAACCGATACAAAATCTGGACATTTACTCCAAGTAAAGCAAAAAGTACCAGGCTGCATTGTATCAAATGATGATCACTTTTACCCCTCTAGGGAAGACTTCACAAATAACCCAAAGACCTGCAAGTACAAATTTTTTACCTCAAGTCAGCTATAAAGTATTTGATTTGAAAATGTGGAGGTTTTGATCATCTCTTGCTTTATCAAAGCAAGATGCAAAGCCTTGGATCTCTTCAGTTACCTCCTGGTCATCTACAATAACATGTTCTTATTAACAGAGTTGATATTAGTTGAAATACTCTTGCTCTGCATTGGCCTCAAAAGACTACTGTGTTACATGTGACCCAGAAAGAGAGAAAAACACACAAATAAAAAAAATGCTGAAGCCGAGATCCAGATGAGCTTCTCAATAACCTCACTGTAATCTATCTACATGGTTCCTGCAGAGACTTGGATCGACAACTGTTTTATTTACATGGCACTTTACACTTCAAGTTCTCTCCATTTACCTGAGCAACTAAGTATTTTAAAGCAGGTAAAATCAGATGAGGTCAGGTAGCCTCAGGTGGATGATTCCAGATGAAACGCATGTTAGTGACAGATTTTGTACCATATTAACCAGAAGTGAGAAACAGTTGTGGACACTGCATTTAAAGGTGACCAGTGTTATCTCACTGAAATAAGTCATATTCAGATCCATCTGTGACATGACCAGTGGCAAAACCTGAGAGGTATGACATCTGACTTTGATGACACTCTTCCTGCAAATAAATACAAATATTCCCTCTTGATAAAGTCGACAAACTTTTTTATTTTCCCCACAAGGCAAACGACTATGAAAACCAGGTGAGCTATGGGTGACATACTGTATTAGTTAGAGTTCAGCAGCCTGCAAGGGTTCTGAGCATCCTTAATGCATTTTGCATTGCAATGTATTCAGTACTTCATCAGATTAGGCCCTGTGGCCAATTAAGAATTACTAATTGCAAGAAGATCGTCTAAAACACAGCTGCCACCACATGGAGAACAACTCCGCTTTTTGCACTAAGCATTTTACCACTGACAGTAACATCCACCAGGCTCAGCTGCATCCAATGTCCATTGTAAAACAGTAGTTTTACCTGTGAGAACTTCACATATTTTGTCATGATAAGCAGGAACAGGATGTAGTTGACTATGTTGCTGGTTCCTTCTGCCTGCTTTCAAAAACAAGACAAAGTCTGTATGGTTTTGTCCTGTACAAATTCATCAAGGTCTGTAATTGTCCCAACTGATGGAAAGCCATCCTATGATATCCCAGTGATGCCAAAGGTGACAAGAGCACACACTCAATTGGCCCATTCTATCTCTGAGAGATTCACAGAGTCCATGACTGGTACCAAAGTACCATACTGCGTGAGAAGGTGATGTGATTGATTGGTTTTCTCCCCCCAGCCCAGGACTTCCAGGAACAAAATCCTGACTACAGGTAAAAAGTAGCAAACGAGACAAGTCTGCAAAGGAGCCCTTCCTATTTCGTTCAAATGCTTTTCATTTTGGCAAGTCTATGTTTTCCACAAGACATAACCCTGTCCTGTCAGAAACCTTCTAGCCAGCTCAAACCTTTAACACACTTCACCTCGGAGGCAGCAAACAAGTCAGATACTCCTTATTACATGGCAACTGGAATGCATGCACAGCTCATCTTCACTGGCCATTCAAGACTCCACTCATCTGACTTGTCTATTCAAGAGTTACAGCAGCAGGTTACTCTTTAGCCATGAGTTTGATGTTTAAATTCAGGTAAAATGAATTAAATTGCTGAAATAAAATTAAGTAAAAGTTATACAGCAATATTTCTTACTGTCCCTACGGGCTGCACTCTGTCTTACACTATACAAAGCCTATAAAATATTTAAATTGACCACATTTACACAATTACACATAATTCAGTTGAGAGGAATATACTGCTAAATGAAATAAATCATGCTGGCATTTGTGTCTATGCAGGACTAATATTAAATGTAATTAAAATACTACTTCTTTTTCCTAAGAGAAACCACTAGGCTGACTGCATTTAAACAACAGTAGTTGCTCAACCTGGTAGTTTCATAGCCACCCTATATGGACTGTAAATAGAGAGGTAAGATCTCAGGCAAGTACTTGGACATCTAGAAGTATATCTTGCATGAAATTCCAAACACCTAAGGTGTGTAATTGCCTCAGTGCACTGCTGGGCAATATGAGCACGCTGGTGTGGACTTCAAAAAACTAAAGCAGTTTGAAGCCTCTTCGCTGAAGTCCTCTGAGGAGCTCAATCCAGACAACATATTCAGAGACGTGGATAGCTTTGATTTGCTATAAATGACATCAAATAGGCAGATTGCCTTCAAAACATGGTAAGTCGGCAGCAACATTTTGAAGACTTCTGATTTTTTTTTATGTGACAGCAAAGAGTGGGCAATCGAGTTTATCTTCACCAACATCTCCCATTTTCTAGAGCAACTCCATCAAACTAAGGATGAGAGCAAAATGTGACCAGTATGACACATGTAACACAGTTCTTCATGATACGAGCAGGATAAGGACAATTATCATGGATTAACCGATGACCAGAATAGTCAGCAACGAAAGGAATTCAGATTCTCTGTATAATCTTAGTTTTCCTCTCAAGCCCGCAATCCTTGCAAGATTGAACCTAGAGTCTGCACTGTGTACAAACAGCTAAGAAACACAAGTCAAACTGTCTGCTATTTGATAAGCAGAGTATTATGAAAATTCAAGAAACAATACCAGTTATTTCAATTCAAAAGAACATGTGAACACACACAGAACACAGCTGTTCCATGAGATCATTTGAGAGACTGATTCAAACTACTACCGAAATGCTAGAACTAAGATTTTTTTTCACATCCTCTTACAATTATTTTCCCAGTCATTATTCCTTAGCTGTATTCTAGTAGTATAAAATTGTTATTCCATTTAGCTTCCATTACTCTACTTTTCGCAGGAAGGCTCTGCTCCCTCAAGAGACTCATAAAGCCACCTATATTGTACCAAAACACAAGGTAATTTTTCTGTTATTACAGAAATTGAAGCATTGCTTTGTTACTTTCTTATGCCGTATTGTAATATGTATTCTAAATCCTGTGGCTTTCCATTGCCCTTCTTCTTTGGCCAATCCAAAAGCACACCACCTATGCTATAGGCATGGAATTATAAGAGGAAATGAAATAGACTACTCAAAAGACTCACCCATACGTGCATGCACACCCACCACTATCACATGAAGTCTCAGCAATCCTTTGTCTACATAAAACCACAGCATCATCCTTAAATTACGAATTGAGAGAATAAGGTAGCTTCTCATTTCTTCCAATTTTCAAGATCTCTAGTCTCCAGCAAACCCTGCCCGATTTGGAATTCATTTCTTTGGGACTATTTGTTAAGGAGCTCTGGCTGCCAGTCTCCTCCCAAAGAGTCCGAGGTGCCAAGCCCAGAGGATCTGAAGTCAGCGTATGCTGTCCTGTAACCTGCGAAGACAAGCTCCTGGGGCAGGCACGACACAAACCGTTTAGCCCATCGCAGGCGAACATCAACACTTCAAGTGCCACCTGCAAAACACTCGATAGTTTATGCAGAGAATGGTTCGCAGGTGTTACCTGGTCTCTGCAGGAAGCACGGCTTGGCAAGCGAGCATGTGCAAGCTGACACCTCCAGATGGCTTCATAGCAGCCAAAAATACAGAAGACAAAGCTCCGTTCAGGGAGAAATAGCATCCAGCCTTTCTGTATGCAGGAAAAACAATGCTGAGGTTATGAATCTCCTGAACAACAATGGGACACCAGCTCTGCAATCAAAGAACCAGCACAGCAGACTACAGGAAACAGTCTTGGTCCTTTTGGTTGTCCCCTCACCTTAACATCTTATTCATCACTCAACTGTATTTCAGTGACCTCCAGACACCCCAAAGCAGGCACCAGAAGACTTACCTAGAGCTGCCCCAAGAGCTAGCAGCTCCACATGAGCAAATTAACCAGTCTCTTCAATGGCTCGGTAATACTTTGTGACCTCCCATCGTGGGTACAAAGACCAAAACGCAGCCAAGGGACGTCAGGAGCATCTTTACTAACTTCTCTCAGAATTCTTTACAAGGGTTAAATAAACAGCAGGACAGTAAAGCCCATTGCCCTGTAGGTCAGGGAAGAGCTGCGTGTTCTGGATTTTCGTGCACCTCTGCCTTGTCTTTTAACACCACAGAAACCCCCGAGGTTATGTTAAAGGAAGTATTTTCCCTTCTGTTCGGATTCTTTCACATTTAGGAGTACTATCATCAGTCACAGTGATTTTTCATGGACTAACTAGACTGAGGAAATGAATAATGTGTTATTCCTCACACAGAGCTTTTGCAAGTGCCTGCTTTGCCCAGGTTATGATGCTGTAGACCCTGGGCTGTCCTCGTTGCTGACTGATATCAATATATGCTGCAATCTCATATTCCAGCCTTGGCTAGCCCACGTTAGGTCTGCTGGAAATGCAGCTGGCTCCAGTGCTCCAGCATCTATCATATTCTAGGAAGCCACAGTGGTAAAAAGAAAGTTGCCCAGATGGAGTTTATACATACTGTTGCCCACACTGTACTTGGTATAGCATCATAAACACTGTCTCAAACAGAACTTTCTTGCGCCCCAAGCTAGGATTGTTTTGGTAGATGATGTCCATGAGAATTTGAGATTTATTTCCAGCAAAACTCCAGACAGGAGCACAATATTAAAAACTCCCTGATCTAGAGCATGAAACTGACTCGAAGAAGTGACACATTACAGACTGTGACTAAGAAAGAAGAAATCATTTCACAGTTCAGCACAACTCCAGCTGTTTAGCAAATAAGCACTAAACACCACAAAGTGGCAATGGCTTCATAAAGGTAAGGGAGCAGCTGAAGGTGGATGTGCTGAAGAACAAGGAAAAGTATGTTTTGGATTCAGGAAGGAAACAAGAATCAAGCTGCAGGGAGTGAAGAGAGCAGGAGGTGGTGCACCAGGAGAGAACAACTGGGACTGAGCAGATCAAGAACACCTAGCAAGGACAAAATTAAAGCCATGGCCAGTTGGTTCCTCACTGCCCGGCCAACTGTGCAAACCCAGGGTGAAAACCACAATTCAGAACAGCAACATCTGCACCCTTGGTGAAGACTTCAGGGGTTACATATGAACATAGCTGAATGCAAAATGAGGTCTACTGAGAACACATAAAAAGAACCCCAGCAAATATTGGTAGGTAGCACAGCAAATTTCCACAGCCTGAGCACAACTGTACGTGTGTTCTTTGAAAGATCGCGGACAACAGGACCCTTGCATTTTCCTCTTATGAAAACACAGCAACTTTGTGTCTCGTGAGAATAGGAAATAAAAAGCAAGTAAAGCCTCACTTTAGCACATCTTCACGTCCGTGAACAATTCTCCCTCAGTGGCAGCTCCCTTACTCCTGGGGTAAGTGCTCATGTCACAGCAGATTTGTGGGATTAGGTCCTAAATGATTCACAAGGAAATGAAATATGCAGCCCAGGGTGAAAGTGAAGCTCATCACACAATTTCTTTTCGTCTCCTGAAGCTGCCACGATATCTATTTTGTAGAGGAAGGGTGGTTCAGCTGTATGCTCATGGGTTAGCAGAAGAGTAGGAGATACAGCAAAACCTTTCAGCACAATTGCCTGTGGAGTTTGTCCTTCACCTTATTAAAACTGGAAGGTTATTTATAGAACAAAGTTTCACTTCAAGCCCTGTCAAATGCTATATTCCTCAGGAAGTGTCAAAAGTACAAGAGCAAAACTGAAATGAATTAAAATCATCTTTTGAACCATCCAATGCTTGGAAAAATAGAAAAGGACAGGGTGAACAATGATAGCCTTTAGAACCAAAACCAAGGAGAACAGCTCTTTAATCCAACTCTATCTTCCATTTTGAGTATTTTGGGAAGTTGACATATCTGACTGTAAGACACAGACAACTCAGTGATGTAATTTGTAGCTTACAAAACAAAAATGGCATTTTTGTTTACCACTATTTTGAAATCAGACAAGTCACATCCAATGACTTATACTCCCACCCTCACTCTGTCCAAGGAGTTTTTATGTTGCACTTAAATGTTTCAATTGATTATTCCATACTACGAGAAGATGCAAGAAATAGGAGCATGAAGAAGTAGAAGGAATAACTAATGAATCTGAGAGAATTTCTTAACAAAAATCCACATATGATGGCTGTTACTTCTGTGCATGTGTGTCCAGCAAATGCAATGAGAACTAATGACTGGACAACATTTAGCAGCCTGATAACAAGCAATCCCAGTAGCATCACATATAGCTAGTGTAGTGTGGTGCCTGGCAGTAGGACATTTCAAGTGTTTCATTCAGAGAGCTACATAAATAAAAATTCAAACACAGTCCTCAAGCTCAGTTAATCCAATATAAGCAGAACACTGAAACAAGTCTTTCTTTTACATGTAATCTTAGGGCTGCTCCAAGTTATACTGCACGTTCATTATTCAAAGGCAACATGTTCACCAGGAATCAGAGAAGAAGGTATGACCAGAAGACAATTACTAGAATTGGAAGAGAAATTTTAAATACCTTCAGGCCAGAACGTGCAGATCTTGTCAAGTAAAATACCGGAAATTTTTTTTCCTAGAAGAAAATTTTCCACTTTTTCAGCTGGAATTTTACTGTTCAGGAGAGGGAATTAAGTGAATTATTTCCTGCTACATTTTGACAGCCCCAAGACATTTTGGGTTGAATCAATTCACACGGCACCACATCGCTTTCTTGCTGCTATCCATGTGTTACTGAATGACAACAAGTTCAAGTCACCATTATTCACTTGTTCCAAGCACTTCAGCTGTCACCATGCACACACCTTTTCTTCTGACCAAATCACACGGATCTGCTCGACTTCAGAGCATTACAGAAATCAAGTAGGGGCCTTACAACTCCAAACCCTCCCCTGGGCATGGCTTCATGTCCTGAACTGCAGCAAAGAAACAAGTATGTCATAGCAGGAAGCATTTTATTATCAAACTCACTTGTAAGAACACTTCTGCTCATCCCATGTACTGAAACAAAACATTTATATTTCAGAAGCATTGAGATGTCTTTTTAAACTTTTTTAAAATAGAAAGAATGGCTGAATTAAACAAATTTCAAAGTAACCTCTGAACCTACTTCATCCTACTTATAGTTGCATCCTCAGCTCACTCTTGGTTTATGAGAAGGTTTTTGGGTACATCATCGACCCAAGGAGCAAGAGAAACAGATGCTGTGTGACCTTTCTGAAGTAGGCATTGCTTGATAGCTGCATCAACCTAGACCTCAAGGACTAATCTTCTCCTTCCAAACCCTAGTTCTTATTTTAGGATGAAAGAAAACAGATGAAATGCTAGAATTTTCCTCCTGATGAAAATCCTAAATCCATTCAGCTCCTCCCCAGCTTGTCAGTGCTCCCGGCTGCATGCAGACAATTGTTTTCCCCAGAGCATATACAGAGAAGTGATTTCTCAAACCACCCTGCAGTATTAGCACCTGACCACTGTGGACTTGTACCTGATAATCAGCTGTTGGGGAAAACATAAGGAAGTAAATTCCAGGTAAGAGGTTAATCATAGAGCTACTCTTACTTGTAAACCCACTGGAGTCCCTAGAAGCAGTTGTATGGAAAAGGCTTTTAACTAATGCACCCCAAAATTATCTCAGTTCATCACAAACCCTACCAGTGCAAAGAATTTTCTTGAAGACTTTTACAGAAGTTTCTTGAACATGTTTTCGTTTCTTATGTGTCACCAGAAATGGTAAATTCTACCCATGCATCTTCCAAACAAAACAAGTGGGAAAAAAAATCCTCTATTATTTTCTTAGCAAAATAAAACTATCTATCTGTTATGTAGAGTTCAAAAAGGAACATAATTAAAAATTTACTCTTCAGAACCAAATTTTCATCTTTTTTTCCCCACAGATCCAGTGGGGGGAGGAGGAAAGGAGAGGGAGAGGGGAAAAGAAAAAAAAAAAA
>WEIS01018659.1:2351-36128 GCA_013389965.1 Todus mexicanus | reverse complement strand
CCTTGAACACTTCCAGGCATAGGCCATCCACAACCTTTCTGGGTAACCTGTGCCAGTGTCTCACCACTCTTACGGTAAAGAATTTCTTCCTAATGTCTAACGTAAATCTACCCTATTTCTGTTAAATGCATTACCCCTTGCCCTGTCACTACATGCCCTTGTACAGTCACTCTCCAGCTTTCCTGTAGGCCCCATCAGGTACTGGAAGGCTGCTATAAGGTCTCCCCAAAGCCTTGTCTTCTCCAGGCTGAACAACCCCGATTCTCTCAGCCTTTCTTTATAGTGTTCCAGCCCCTGGTAGTCTTTGTGGTCCTCCTCTAGAGCTGTTCAAGCAGGTCCATTTCTGTCCTGTGCTGGGGGCTCCAGAACTGGACACAAGGCTCCAGGTGGGATCTCACAAGAGCAGAATAGGGGGGGATAATCACCTCCCTTGACATGCTGGTCATGCTTCTTTTGATGCAGCCCAGGAATATGGTTGGCTTTTGGGCTGAAAGCCCATGTTGCTGGGTTATATTGAGCTTTTCATCAACTAAAGCCCTCGAGTCCTTCTCAGGGTTGCTCTCAGTCCATTCTCTGCCCAGCCTACATTTGTGCTCGGGATTGCCCTGACCCATGTGCAGGACCTTGCATTTGCCCTTGTTGAAGGCTGTAAATTACATATCATACCAAATTTATTGGAATAAAAGCTGTGGGATTTTATTTGTGATCCCTGACTGGTTTAGCCAAGCAACAAGGGCAGCAGCCATCCAAATTTTGTACTGCATGTTTTAAAGGATGTTTTGAGGTTAATTTTTCAAACTACTAGTTAGTTATCCAATATCTGAATATTTATTGTACTCAGTACAGCGTCCTTGGTCAGAGCAAAAGTCCATCAGACTCAGGTATCCTGTTTTTCACAACAGCTGCTAGTGGATACTTAGGAAAGAATATAAGGACATGACAAGTTTATGGTATGACCTCTCCGCTTCCAGGTTTCAGTAAATAGTTCTTTGCTGCTGTTGTTAACAAGGCTGCCAATTAGGAACAAAGAGGGAGGTTTACAATGTGACTGTGCACTTCCTAGATGAGCTACACCTAAGCTGGTGAGACACAGAGTCTGTTTCCCGTTGGTAATCCCTCACATCACAATTGCTATTTTAAAAAGTTATTTTCAAATCACTCACAGGTGTCACAGCCAGAGTTGCCTCCCTGTCACATGAACTGTCACTATTTTGAACAAAGTGGGAACAAAGTTTATTTTTAAAGCAATAAGGGCTTACAAGTGCTTTAGAAGCAAAACGTTCAGAACTCCATTTGTTTTTAATTTATGATCCAACCTATTATGTTTGGTAACATATTAGGAACCAGTGAGTATAATATTTGTCGTAAGTTCCTCAGGACATAAAAGGAGGAAAAATAAAGACTGAAATACATGAACTTCTGGTTTATTCTTTTGCAATGTAAGTACAGAGTACATACAAAGCACTTGAAAGCCAATTCTGATCTCAGCTACACAAGTGTAAATCCTGAGCACTTAGAGGGTAATCAGTGAATTCTGGTTTGTGGTAAAAGACCTCCACGGCAGCATGGTCTGGAAACTTTCTTCAGGACTCAGTTTTGCCCCAATTTCATGGCCTTGTAGCTGAGAACAGCACTCACCTGTCAAAATCTAACTGAATGAGGAGGGAAAAAAAATCAGCAAACATAAACAGGACCAACATTTTCCAGAGGTCAGGTGCAAAATCAGGTTTGCAATTTTTAGTTGCTCAACTTGGGATACTTCAAAGAGGTGTTCTGTTCAGACTGAGGAAACCAACGCTCCCAGGAAGTCAGAGAGGTCTGCAAGTGCCCTGGAAAATCAATCCAAGATGAGTGGTTCCTTTTGAAGGTTTTCGCCACGGAATTTTTCCAGTAAAACTGCATTCCACAAACATGGAGCAACACCTTAAGTAGACAACAACAAATGAGGAACAACATGAGGATGATGTGAAAGAGAGCTGTATATTCAGAAAGTGGGACAGGGAGGAAGCCTGGTAGAGGGATGTGATAGGATGCCAGGATAAACAGAGGGTAGACGGCAATATTTTCATCACACTGGAATTGAGAGAGCAGAAAAGACATTCACAGTTGGTATGGACCTTGTCAACCAACTCTCTTGGTCTGCCTATTTTGAACAGAGGGGGAATCAACAGCGGAGAAGTCTTGGTAAGTGGCTGCTGGAGGAGGGAGGTGGATGTGCAAGGGAGTGTGCAGGTGTACAGAGCTAGAGAGGGGAGAGGTGGAGAAGAAAAATATGCTCCAAGGCAGTACAGCAGATAGTGGGGTTACAAGGAGAAGGAGGGAACAACTACTGGGAACTAATTCATGCTGCCTGCATTGCTGCAGGTTCTGGGCTACCTCTGGTCCTTCCTGCTAACTGGAAATATTTTACAAAGGCAGGCTGTGGGGAAGGAGGGGAGTGGGCTGTCTGCTCTTTCTCAGGAGAAGCAGCATGGTGGCTGGCAAGGGAGGCATGGGAAGCCCTTTCCTCTGCATCCTTCCTGCTATTTGGCAGACTGCCACTCTGAAAAAAAAACCACAAACCACCTGCAGCTAGTTGGCCAAAATGACTTTATCCAGTGAGACACATAAACTCTGCGGTGTCTCTATACCACAGTGCAAACGGGGAGAGAAAAAAAAAAAAGTGCGAGACAAATACAGAACCTAGAAATTGTAATTTTTTAAGTTGTGCACAGAGAAGTTGATTGCTGGGAGACAGAAAATCCTGGTGAGAGATTTGTCCAGTTCATGAATATCTATTTATATTGTAAACCGTTCCACTGCTCACTTATTGTGGAAGGTCTGCCAGGGATTATTGGGATTTTTTAAAATAAATAAAAATATATAGATAGATGTTTGATACTCCTAAATCTTCTTATATGAAAAAATAATAATTTGGGATTAAAAAATATGGGCATCATGCATTCTGTTTCAGACCTACAGGGCAACTAATGTACTGTACAGTGAAACTGATGTAGATCATGGTAAATTCTATTTTGGGGTGAAGCATAAGTGATATGTGCGTGCCCTATATTCCCCCTGGGTTCTTTATTTGTAAGGTTGCTAATTAGGTACCAGTATGACTGAAATTTTGCAGCCAGCTACGTGTGCAAGTGCGTTGGTTGCACTTGCAGTGATGTGGTGCGTCAGCCTTGAAGCTGGGATAGTGACCAAGTTCACTGCTCATCTGTACTATTTTCTGTGCAGAAAATTTGCTCTGGTTCTGGGATGCCCAAGCTGGTAATCTAAGGCAGGGGAGAAAACATCATGTGCACCCTGTGCTCCAGAGCACAGGGAAACACTTACCCAGACGCCACGGGGATGGACCTCAGCTCTGTGCTGCATTCAGTGCCCTCACTTGCCCTTGCAGTAACATCATGGGACTGCCATGTGTCAGGCCAGATGGTCCTGCACTGTACCAGGGATGTTGGCTGCCACAAGGTTCAATTCAGGTGGCTTCATTAGGGAGATGTGGAGGCAGAAAGGTTCACCAGCTTCTGCAGAGGGCACCCCACCCAGGAACACTTGCCACCCAACCTTATCCTGAACTTCCACCACACATCAGTCAAAAACCCAGGGCTGGCTTTGCTTATCTAGTGGCTGTCTTGGTAGTGATGTGTTGGGGACTGTAGGAAGGAAAAACCCGAGACATTTAACTGTTAGTGAATAAAATGCTTTGTATACACCCTGCAGAGTACTTCCTTACCTGTTAGGCTACAGTCTGGCCCTGGAGCCAAGACTCAGCTTATTAGTTAGTGCATATTGCTCTGTAGAGCCACATGTGCAAACACTACACCCTTGTTATGCAGTATTTATAAGATCGGATAAAAAGCATTTAATAACATATTGGGAAATCTGTGGCATTCTGCAAGTTTAGGCAATAAGTGTCTTGTCTGAAGGAACCCGCTACTGGTGTAGGGCCATTTTGAAGGGTATTTATTTTCTCCTTTGTTCAGGAGACTTTAGCCTGCCTCCAGTGGACTGATAAGGCTTGTAAGAGAAATGAATCTGCCTACAGAATTATATTTCCATTTTTTTACGTATAGGTACCAAAATAGTTAAGCATGGCAAGGATTGCTATTATCAGTCAGGAAACTGGTACAGAGACAGGTTATACAACTTCTCTGAAGTCTTACAGCAAGTCACCGCCTTGTAGTCTTGTGCCCTAACCATCGTGTCCATCTGTCCCAATGGACCAGAGACTGAAATCCTGCAATGAATATTCATTGATTTCAGGGAGCCTGGAGAATTTCACATCCCTACCCACCAGTCCCATGCTGCTGTGTTTGAAATAGTGCTGCCAAGACTTCTTCTATTCTGTCTTGTTTTTTGTTTGTTTGGGTTTTTTTTATTTTTACAAAATCTAACTTTGGCATTAGTCTCTGTGCTAGAGAGACAAAAAAGCTCGTGTCTCAAAACCAGATCAAAACCTGAGTATTTCCTCTCTTGCCCATTTCATCACCATGGTACTGGAGCCCTGTTGAAAATAAAATAAATAGTGAAGCTCTCACCTGAAGCGTCCAAAGGCACGAACCTTCGGCTAAGATAGGAACGTTTGCCTGTTGTTCAGAATGGCACCAGCAGTAGGGCTGTGGAGGGATTTACAATGTATTTGGATAACATAAGAAACTAAGTTTATCTAAACACTTTCTTCTGTTATCACTGTGTTATCCAAACACTTTGTTAGTGAGACTGGGAGATTAGGACGTGTGTTAGTCCACCACTACTTGAACATATTTACACAGTTCCTGTGGGTTTAGTTTTAGGAACTTGGGTGTAGATTTAGCAGATGGAGTTGCACTAAGAGTATGGGAACTCCTTTTAGCTCACAATAGTTTCCGAAAACTTTGGCAGAGGAGGTCTGCCACCTGAAATGTCTTCCTCTCTTTTAACCTCTATTTTAAACTCTATTTTTTATCCAACTTTTTTTTTTTTGTGGGGGTTTTCTTTTTTTCCTTTTAATTTACTGTTGAGAACCACTGTCTTCAGGGACTTTGCACTGTGGGATGCTGGCTATTCTTGGCTTGTAAAGAGTTCAGCTAAGGCCAGTGGAGTCTATATTCATATGCTGGTGTGGTTTGACTGAGAAAAAACATAATGTTTAAAACCGAATAGGAGTGAGACTGTAATGCCTAAATTAGCAGCCAAGCACTGGATGAAACAACCACCCCCTTCCAGTGACTTTACATACTAGTCAGGAGTACCTGATCCCTTCTAGCCCCTTGAGAGAGCAGAAGGGGCAGGAAAGTCACATCCTCTGAGCCCATCATTGTGGCCAACAGACCACTGGCTTACACATAACCAGTAAATGTGACAAGAGGGCATGGAGAGGTTGTGCCCTGGGGAATGCTGGCTATCCCACAGGCTCCAACCACAGGCCACAGGAATGGTTATTTTCATACTTTACGCACTAGCAATGCTGTCAGGATCCCACTTTTACATAGTCCATGGGGTGAGTGCAGGCTGGTTAGCTCACGTAAGAATACAGATCGGCCACTGCAGGTCAGACCACAGCTACATCCAACCCAGTATCGTGTATTAGCTAGAGGGCATACAAAACTATTTTTGGAAAAATATAACACTGGGATAAGCATGTAGTCATGCTGTGTATGTTAAATAGCCTACCTGCATTTGTGTGGTTCAGGGAGGTCCTGAGCCATGGGCTGGAATTTTGTGCTTAATGGCCTTTGCTGAATGTTTCTTCCAGAAATTTACATAATTTTTTTTTTTTAACTCTTGTGGCAGCCACAACATCCCCTAACAGTGACTTCCACTGGTAAGTTATGCAAATATGAAGAAATATTTATGTTCGCTCATTTTGAACCTGCCCCATGATCATGTTACTTACTGTTGCCAACTTCATGCCCTGTGGAAAATACCCCCGCATTACGAAGTGGTGGGCAGACCTTTGTAATAGCATAACAATGTTTGTTGGTTTGCTCTCTGTTACTTTTCTAAAAAGTTTTAAAATCCTCCTTGCTGTTTTTGTTCTTATTGAGCACTTGTATTGGATTTTCATAAACCCAGCCAAGATCTGTTTCCTCAGTGCTAATAGCTCCATCAAATCTCATCACTCTGCACTGTGTACCTTTAGGGTGTTTTTTCTCTGGTACATTTATAAGCACTCAAAAGCTACAGTTTTAATGCCTTCTCTAATGACTCATTTGGTATCGTCATTACACACTAGAAGAGATGGGTAAATGGTTGGACTTGATGATCTTAAAGGTCTTTTCCAACCTAAGTGATTCTGTGATTTTGCTACCTCACGGCTCAGTCCCTTTATGAAAATCATGTAGGGGTAGTGGACAAAACAGGTTCTAGCACTAACCTCTATGGTAGTCCACTGGGAACCTCACTCCACGGTGAACATTGAATATTTATTACTACTTTTGTTTCCTGTCTTTAAGCAGCCATTAAGCCAGAAGTGGCCTTTTCCTTTTTATCCCTGCTAGCTGAGCTTCTTTATGATCCCTTGATAGAGAACCTTGGAGGAGCCTTTTTCAAATCTAATACTATGAATTTTGTTGATTCAACATCTCTGAGCTCCTCTATGGGAGGACTGATGAGAGGAATCACTTCGGCTGCCTTGCCACAACTTTCATCTTCTTGGCTTTCTGCACATGTCCTTATTTCTGTAAGTTTGCCTGGGTGGCGGGGGTGGCAGTTACCTCTCTTTTCCCGCTACCATCCTTTGTACCCATAAACACACTACAGTTGTTGTACTGAGCCTGCATATAATTTCTATTCCTCTCCTTGTATTAGAGCAGCCTTCTGTGGTTTTGCCAGGCCAGTAATGCTTTTGTAACCAGGAGATGCTTCTTATACTGGAACTATTGACAAAACATGTGGATCTTAAAATGAAAATGAATAATCCTCTGATGCTGGAATGGGCATGCTAGAATAGAGGAAAAGGATATAATACACTATTCAGAAGCCTCTTCTTGTTTGAAGTTTATCGAGGGTGTCTCTAAGCCTGTCTCACGCATAAGAGGAAGCCTTGCGTAGCACTGCTCATTTTTAAAGCTACTATCAGTTGACATAGCAGCTGACTTGCCTCCAGAACACATCAGTATCAGGCTTTCCAGTTAAACAGTCCTCTGTTGTAATGCTGTGCAGCTATTAGCCATTTCCATCCCACTTCCCGATGATGTTGAAATCTCACAGAAACTATTTTCCTTTTGCCCCAGTCAGATTCCTGGCAGCCCCAGACGAGCCGCAGAGTCTCTGTGCCCCGGCACAGCCTCAGGAAGGCGGCTGAAGTGCCACTGAGCCAGAGGGAAACATTTCTGTCTGCTCTGGAGACCCTACTCTTTCATGCCCTGTATAAATGGGTTTGCAGCCTGTAGTAATCCCAGCACAGCTCTCAAACAAATGTCTGCGTTCAAACAAAAACATTTTCCCTAAACAACAAGCAATGAACTTTTGCTTTCAAAAATCCTCATCCTAGAGGTAGGATTCAAAACACGTGAAGTGAAACCCACATCTTAAACAGAATCTCGGAAATGATCTTTTTTATCTTCCTAAATTTGAGAAAGGAGGAATTGCCTACTGTTAACATGTGAGCTGCTGTGCCAGCACCTGTAAAGGCAGATACAGGTAAGAAATACAGTATGTTTGGATAGGATAGGGATAACATATGTGGATAGGACTTTAATATCCAATATAAGATATATTGCATATATAGGATACTGGAGTTTTGGCTATAACCCAGCAAACTGAACTATTCTTTTACCTGCAGAATTATAGAAGGGAATCCAAAGATCAACAAGTTAAAAGTAGATGCCTGATTTTTTTTCTTCCGTGACTTGAAAACAAGAGTTTCCGGCTTCTTCTAACTACATGTCACTAATGTTAATAACAAATGTGTTCTTCTAGTTGTTAGGAAGCTGTGTTCTCACAGCACCAGTGCTTTCAAATGAAGCGAAGCCATCAAACTACCATTTAATTTTAGATGTGATACAACAAGATAAGTGCAACTAACAATGAAAGGGAAATGGGTCACACTGGGAAGATGAAGTGGTTGATTACTGCGTGAGAACTGCAGGTTCAATCCAAACCCTAAGAACTCCAAGCCTGGTACGACCTCAGGGACCTGTCTCACAGTTAATTAGGAGGTGTGTATCCTAAGATATGAGTAAGCAGTCCTGTTATATATTGATCTATCTATGGGAACACAAGTGGGAAAGTGCCGTTCATCTCAAATTACCCTCAACTACCTCGCTGCCTATACTCTTGCTTCATGCCTACATGAGTAATACTCTAAGTCCAAGGTAGTGTGTATAAACTCTCACTGTTATTTTACTCAGAAAAGCTGGTCATAAGTGGATAGTTTATTTAAAGATATACTTTAGCATTTCTAAGGTACATGGCACTGTTGTCTCCTGACGATGATAGAACCCAGCTCTCACTGAAATGAAAGCAGATTTCAAGTGCTGTATGTGATACTTCAGTATATATGGGTAGCCCTGGGGCAGTTTTTTTTCCCTGCAAATAGTTTACTCTTCCTCTCTCACACCAAAAGCAATTTCAGGGAAAAAAAGTGGCAGAGAGACATAAAAATCAATGAGCAGAAAATGAAGTGTTGCAGTTCTGCCTGAATACAGAGAGGAGTACACATCCTTGAGCTGACTGTCAATTATACTGATAATGCACAGGTGTCAGTAGTGCTGTGCTGTATTAATGTGCTTTAAGCAGATTCCTGATCTTCCAGAAAATTTCAGTATCCATCAAATGTCATGTTAGATGTGACATGTAGGTATTGCAGTATAGATGTAAGTGTGGACATTTCTGATTCAGATTAAAAAATCACTAATTCCTGCTGTGGTTTTGTGAAGGAATCCCCATTCCTGCGTGGATCAGTTGCGACATGGGAATGTGAGGTTGAGTTTCCATCTCCTGGTCTGTGCTGCTGTCCTGACAAGCAGTGATTCCAGGTGTAGGTTGGAGCTCCCCTGCAGCCTTTTTAAAAGGCATGGGGAAGCTTTTATTTTTAAGTGCTTTTATGAGATGCATTAGCATGAAGTTCTGTGTTGCTCTATTAACTAGTCCAGAAACAGTCTGAAGATTGAGACTGAAATATTAATTAGTGCCCTTATATAACAGTTAGGCTTCTGTAGTACCTTTCTTGTCTGAAAGATTGACAGCCAAAGAGGTTTCCTCATTTGAAATACGCATTTTTGAAAATAAATAGTGAGTGTCAAGGCAGTCATCGCATGAGGAGATGGTCATTTTAAAAGTATGCAATGAGGACTGTTTCTTTCCTCCACAACGCACAACTTCGAGCACAGGAGTTCTCAAACGAGCACCGTGAGACCAGCTACCTCTTGTTGTTTCTTGTTTTATTTGACTAGTATGTAAGTGCTGGACTGGAGCCAAAGAATTCAGCCTCAGTAGAGGCAGCGCTCAGTAGCGCCAAGCCTGGAGCAGCCCTCGACCTCTGAAGTTGTGTTTAGACCCTCATGTCCAGGGAGAAGGGAAAGTCATCACCCTACAATGGTGGCTCCTGTTTCTGCCCTTTGTGACTGCTGTGCTACTGGGAAAGTTGGGAGGGCAGCCCTGTTGCAGGAAGGTGGGAAGGACAAACAGCCACAGGGGCACCGGGGCTGGTGCTTTGCTCCCCGTTACAAGCATATAACTGGGCTTTTTGAGCCCTTAATGGACTTGTTCCTTAGTCAATACCTACACAAGCTTTTGCCTTGTTTTTTCTTTCTCTAGGCTGGCTTTTTAAGCATTACATTTCTGTTGTACTTCTTCCTAGTCTTTGGAAGTATTGCAAGGAAGAATGCAGAATCCCGTTAGCTGAAAAAGTCAATGCATTTTCCAACTGAAAAAGAAATCCCAATGAAAATTTAAACAGAGCGCTATGAAATGTTAATAATTGCTTTTTCCACTAGCAATAGCATTTTATAAGTAGAATTAGATCAAAGGACTGCAGATTAATCAAGTAAGAATTTTCCCGCATGGTGGTAGTGTCTCTTTGGATAAATACTGTGCACATCAATGACACTCGGGAGTCTCTGGGATATTTATTCTTCAAAAGACAGCAGCTGAGTGACTGACACACTAACTTGGCAAGCTGGAGTGGGAACGGAAACCATCCCTTCCCTGCTGTTCAGGCTCCATTAGCACCTGTGTGGCAATCCTGCCTCTCCGCTTTGCACAGCAAGGCAGGGAGGAGACTGTCATACCCGCTCCCTGGCTGCCAGTGACCAGCCCTGTTTGGGAGTATAGAGGGTAGTGGTGCCAACTCTTTCGTCTTGAGTTCGAAGTCCCTGCTGGGTGTCTCAGAGAAGACAATACAGCCCTGCCTGGAGCAAAACCCAGCAAGTACAGAACTTGGGGGTGCTGTGGATGCTAGTAACAGGCAATGGAGGCTTTCAGTCTAGAGCATTCATTTTGAATTTCTAGTACCGAGAATTATATATCTCCATTTTACAGCACTGCAAAAGTCCCACGTTGATGAGGAATAAAATTCATAGGGTGTAATGAGAACAGATTGCATCGCAGTAAAACCCTGCCCTAAGGGGTTTGCACAGAGCGAAATTTTAATGAATTATTGTGAATGAGACAACTGTTCTTTCCCCGCTCCGGTTTAGGTGGCTATCTCTGCCCTTGCAAGCTTGCCTTACTCTGTCCTTTTTGAGCAGGCAGGACGCAGGCAATGCCACCCCATGGGCCTGCTCTGGTGGGCAGCCTCATCCAGGCTGGGGTTGGGAGGAGAGCTCTGTTGTATGAAGGGGTGGTTCATGATATATTGTTGGCCTCAAAGCCGGAGAGCAGGACACAGACAATACTGTCACCACAGCTATATGTCCAAGTCGAGTCTAGGGAGGTCAAGATCTCCCATGGGTTGAGACCCTTCTGCAGTGGGGCTTGCAGCCACTCCAGCAGCTCTGGTGGCTCTCTGTCCCCCAGCTTGACACTGGCCTCATGGGAAGGGGCATGGATTTGGGAGGTGGCAGCACGGTTCCTGAGCTGTACAGGATCCATGCTGGCTGGCCAGCCCACTCCCTCACGTTTGCCTTCCCCAGCCCTGCTGCTGAGTTTAAGCAGGAGCCCGTTGAGCGGAGTGGGTGGAAGAGCTTTCTGAGTCGCCATCATTTCTAGTTTTGTGACACTGTGAAGCGGGTCTCCACGGCTGTGAAATTGCTTCCTCTCAGTCTGCAGTGTTCGTATCAGCAACTGTCTTGATCACAAAACTTCCTGGCAAGAGGTCTGCTCCTTTAGAAATCAGATCATGCCTAGGGGTGTATTAAACCAAAATATTGGCATTTTAAAATATAATGGCAATTATTTGACAGGCACACTAGGAGGACATTTTTGTTACGTTTTAACTCCAATTTGCTGCCTGCTTGCTGATAAAAGTGGCAATATTCTGCTTCCATTTGATTACCTAAAGAAATGACACGTTTTGCAAGCCCAATGGTTGATACGTAACACTGAATGAAAACAGATTTCCCTCAAGAAAAAGAAAAAAAACCAAACAACAAAAGATNCTTGTCCCGCTCCGCAGGCTGCACTTCCACGGGCTGGACTGGGAGCGATTGGCCCGTACGGATCATGTGGGAGAAGCAGGAATCCTGAGTTGTAGCTTTTGNAAACCAAACAACAAAAGATGTTAAGGTGAAGAACCTGAAGAACAGAGAATCTCTCCATCCCCTTCCCCTCTTTCAGGCAGCGTCCAGTTCTTGGTAACACTAATGTTGGAGACTCCTGGGTTTTTGTTTACTGCCAAGTGCCTGCTGCTAGGCATTGTTGGTTTTTATTTTTTCTCATCCTGAGGGCTTCATTTGTTCCAGAGCTCCTTGTACTGTGCGGTTTTTGTGGATTCGGACAGCCCTTCCGTANTTTTTCTCCTTCTAAAGCGCTTGCTCTTTTCAAGCTCCCCAGGGCTTGTTGCCTCCCTCCTTTCATTACCCTGATTATAATCTGGAGTAGCCACAGCGGAGACGGGCTGGGTGGTTTTAAAGGAGCGGAGATGTTTAAGCAGGTGCCCAGGACTTCGGGCACCGGTTGTTACTACCTGAATTCGGTGTCACCTGAGGGCCAGGAGATGTACTTGAGATTCGATCAAACCGCCAGGCGCCCGCCCTACAGGATGAGCAGGATTCTCGCCCGTCACCAGCTCCTGACGAAAATCCAGCAAGGTGAGTTCCTGGCAGAAGCGCTCCTTAGCCTGGTGTTCTAGCAGGGTCAGCAGGTCCCCTCTTCTGTAGGAGGACGGGTTTTAATGCGTCATCTTTCAGGCTTTTTTCCCCGTCTCTGTTCTGCACTAATCTGGGTAGCGTCAGAGTTTGAAGTAGTCCTTCGTACCTTTCTGTTTCTACACATGCACACATACACCGCGAACCAAGAGAAAAACACTGGTGCATGATTAGCTATTTAACTAAATTATCTTTTAATCATAAACTATTCAATAGCTTAGGTGCTGAAGTTCATCTTTTCTGTCTGGCAGAGCAGTTGTTGGCATCAGAACATACGCTCTGATTGCTACAGGTAAAACCTGCCCGTGGTAAAACACAGAGAAGGAATAGATGGTAATCCGCTTAAAAATAAAATTTAAAAAAAAGCAAAAGTCCAGAGCGACTGGCAGCTGGGATAACATCCTTTGGAAACAAGCATGTACAACTGTCAGAGGATTAGAAAACTTGTCACATGTCCTTAAAAAATAATTGCTGACTTGGCTGTCTGCAGCTGCTTATGCAGTTTTCTAGGCAGTCATTACTCACGTATTGATTTTGTTTTTCTGAATATCTATCTAGAGCACTAAAGCTAAATGCAGGTTGGCCTCAGAGAAAATCCTTTGGCCTGTGCATGCAATTTAAAATCATCTTCATGCTCGTTAATGCAAACGTAAAAAGTAAATGCCAACTGCACGGCTTTTTCCGGGTTAAAAAGCAAATCAATACGTAGTTTTTTTATT
This sequence comes from Todus mexicanus, assembly GCA_013389965.1. Lineage (NCBI taxonomy): Eukaryota > Metazoa > Chordata > Aves > Coraciiformes > Todidae > Todus > Todus mexicanus. Next base: position 23,188 of record WEIS01018659.1, on the reverse strand, counting down.
GATAGTGTCCTGTTTCCAAGAATACCAGTTTCCAAAGTGAAATGCAGAAAAAGAGTGTGTCATGTATTTGTCATGAAAAAAACCTAAATTCCTGAAGACAACGGTCGCTTTCTTGACAGTTTGGAAAAAGATACTTGATTCTGCTAACTGGGGGCAGGCATAGAGTTAACATCATTTGCTGTTGTATCTGACAAATATCACAGAAATTGATGTGAGCTTCTGACCAACAGCAGTTAAATGGAGTGGCTACTACGGTGTGTTGGTTTCCAGTAAGATTCTTTTTATGTGTCGCTGTCAAACTCTTGACGGAAGTACAGGGATATAGTGATGAAACTTTTATTGCGTTTATAAAGAAAACAATGAGTAATTCTTTGGCCAACTTTTTAAAAAGATGAAAAAGATAGTTTCTGTGGCAATTAGGAAAATGCAGTTGTTTGCAAGGCAGTCTCAGGAACTGGACATATTTGAAGGATACTGGTCCTCACTGCAGCTCTAATTTCAGGAAGGATATTATGTCATTCAGTGTACCCAGTGTACAGCCTGGATTGAATGGAAAGGAAGGGTAATTTATTTCTCTCCAGGTTTATTTGAAAATGTTTTGGTTGCAGTGCTAGTACCAACTTAGTTTTCAAGCAGCAGCTGCAGAGGAGGTGGATTAACACACCTCCTCTACCTGTCACAGTGTTGTTTAACGTTCCCCCTTGCAACCAGGAGCCAATCGTCTGCCTGGGACAGCCAGGGATGCCAAAGCCACCGTGGGGTGCCAAGGCTTTAGGGAGGCTGTGCGGTGGGACAGGGAGAAGTTGCCGAGTTGTAACATTTCTTGCTTCAGCTTGTTGCATGGATGGTCAGTCTGCGGTGAATGACCTCTGCTCCTCTTGCCGCAGCTTTCCATCCTGTCCTGCACAGAGTTGTGGGAAATGAGACTCCTATAGAGCCTTGGTAGTGTGGTATGTCACAGTTCAGTATATGAAATATTTGTGTATTTCGAATCACTAAGAATACATTATTGCTGCTTTCTTTAATGGAAAACTGGGTACAGAGTCCACTGTCGATTAAGTGTCAGTTCATTAGCAATAAGGAAATTATGTAGGCAAATAGATGCTGACATCTGTGTATAAACCTGTATATAGGAATCCACACATCTAGTGCAAAACCATAGGCAAAGTACGCATATTTTCTGCAGTGCCCCAAGTAATGACTGATAATTTGGAGACAAATAGCTGTATTAGCGATACCAAAAGAGTTAAGTCTAGCTAATATAACTAAATCTGAAACCTCCCATTTATACTCTGGATGAAAACCCTAGACCCATCAGTGACTGGCAAGATTTCCACCAGATTTAACTGGGTCAACATGTTACCTTCCGTGTCTGCCTTGTTCAGACTGTGAGCAGTGTGAGGGTACAGTAGTCAGTCCCAGTCCCAGAGGGTACTGGAAGAGTACTGTAATATGAGTGGAGGTAGGTGAGTTTTACCGCGTTGACAAGTGGGATTTGTTACTAGCAGAGTGCTACAGAGCAACTTATCAAGAATGTTTTGAAAAGTAAATCAGGAAATGCAAGATGGCAACCAAAACATGCTTTCAGTCCCTCACCTGAGTAAAGCATGTAAATCATTATTTAGTCTTCTTGAATTTATATGTCCTTGAATCATACGTTTAAGGCAATTAAGACAATGTATTTGAACCTTGCTATCCCAGTTCTTGTATTAGCACCTCCCCAATCTAAGTATTTGAATTATATGTTTAGGAAAACACCAGGCCTGCATTTTAATATCTCTGGAACGGTGAATCCTGCCTGGTTAATTGCTTTGCTGAAAACAGATCTGCCACATGTTTGAGTGCTAAACTGCCTCAGGGCTTGTTCTAATACCTGCTTTCAACTTTTTGTGCAGATATTTTTCAGTTGCTAGTTTGCAGACTGGAGGAACCCACAGTAGGAAGCATCAAAATTTTTACTTCAGGGATATTTTTCCTTAGTGAAGGGAGTTATTTACTAAATGACAGTGTATCCAGTTTACAATGTGTAAGGCAGTCAAAACTTCCATTCCGGGATAGGAACTTGGTTCACTAATGCAGTGTAATCCAGAGTGTTGCATATACTGCTATCTTTTCAGTCATTAGCTGCATGTGCTATTCTAAACAGTGCTAAATTACTCTATCATATTGTGCGATACAGCTTTTCTTCCTCTTTTAAAAACACATTTGCTGAAGAAGCTTTCTTTTATATTTTCCTTTGGTGTTAGTTAAAAATAAACTAAATGAATCATTAGAGGAATTACGCTATTTAATCATTTCTAAAAACAAGGCCACCACAAGGGAAATGAAAGGAACTAGACTGTTATTTTAATCAGATCATACTTTGAAAGTCCTAAATGTTTGGTTTATGTACACCACTGACTCCTTGAGGCAGAATTATGTGGTGGCCTGTGAATGTGAGTAGTAATTATCTGTCTGATATTAAATAGGTATTTTCAAAATGTGATCTTTTGATGATTCCCTTTCCCCCATAAGTCCGTTAGTTTCCATGCTGAAGGGGACACATGCCTCAGCATAAAGGAACAGGGTGTAGCATGCTTGGTCTGAGGTATTTATTCAAACTTTGTATGCAGTAACTGTATGAGAATTCATTAATGATTACTCATGTTCTCTTTAAATAAATAAGGTGGTGACTTTCAAGAAATCAAATTATGTGAGTCACAAAGCTGTTATTTCTTTCACAGTACATGGCTAAATTCACCCCAGAACAGAAAATATAAAAAGTAGCTGTAGGTAAAAAGTAATGAAGTATTAAGGCCATACTCTGAAAATGTTTAATGGAAATTGTTGACTGTGCAGCACAAGTAAGAGTGTAAGTCAAAGTGAAGGAAGACTTATCTACCCCAGCACAGTTAGCCACCACCAGTGAGGAAATGGCCCCATTTATCCAAACCAGAATTTGATTCTTGGACTGCACTTTCAATAAGAAAACATTGTGAAGAAACAAATGAGAATAAGAGAAATTCCTATTCTCAGTGAGGAAATTCCCACCTACAGTGAGTAACACTCCATGATTCGCCTCAGTTTATGTCCACAGGCAAGAGCAGTTGAAAAGATTTGTTCGATGGAGCGATCTCCAAGCAGACTTTAATTTTTCAAGGCAAACTCCATTCAACTCTCAGCAGATGTTTAATACTCTTACATGTTGCAAGTTCAGTTCTGATCTTTGTGAGTACTGTTACCTTTGTGCCAGCTGCTTTTGACTTGAGGGAGTGTTAGAGGTACAAACAAATGCACTTTTCTGTCCACAGTATTCCCTTTGGAGCTAGTTCAACACATTTAATTCTTCTCTTTTCTAAGCATGAGTGCAGTCTGTGGAAAGTGTTACAGAGGGATGTGAGTGACTTGGCAAAAAATTGTTCATTTTAGGTTTCTTGAAATTTCAACTATTAATGTAAAGCAAGCTGTAATATACTCCCATACTCAAAAGGAGAACTTAGAAGTCACGTAAGTGAAAACGTTGCATTCATAGTCTGTGTAAAAGAAGCCCAGATCACATTCTGGGTGTTCACACAGGCATGGAGTAGTTGTCCACCTCTAGAGATGGGAAACAGGGTACAATTATATAATTCAAGACTGTGTTTTTGTTCAGACATACAAAGAGGAGAGACTATGGTTGTTCAGGCAACCTGAACGGTAGCATTTCCCATGTTCTGGATGCTGGCCACTTTACCTACTCATCTTTAAATCTCATTGTCTGAACTCAGGAAAGTAAAAGATTAACCAGCAAGATTCAGCCTTGATCGTAATGATACAAACATCCCCACTTAGGTCATCTCTGACCAGTACTAGTGACCTACTGCCTTTTGACCCTGTTGGGTGACTCATGGCACTAGCAGTTGTAGTTCCTGTTCAACCCCTAGTGCGTCCACTTGTGATGGTCCATTGTCTGCACTCCAGCCCAGACACACAGGAGAGGACAGGGCTGAGGCCAGGGTGGCCTGAGGCACTTTGAGAAACATCCTCAGCTGCAGAGTTGCCTGGCAGACCTGCCCTGGATTATGGTCTGTCACCCTCTCCAGCATCAGACGCATGTGAGACAGGCAAGTGCTCACAGAAGAGGGATCTTCAGGTCACTAAGTCCATGAAAACTCCGTTTCTCACAGTATCTGAAGGTCTATTAGAAACTGGCACCCTAAATCACATGCAGCTTCATCTTTCCTTCCTTAAACACACTTTTTCCTCAAGTCCTTAGTGTTAAACTTGGAGAAACTAGAGGTTTTCAATGAAATTGTAGGATTTCTTTTAAAGTATTTTTTTTCTAAACTTGTGCTCCGAAATGGTTGAAGTATTTGTTTGAAAATTTCACACACAAAGAATTGTAAACATCCCGAGGGATATTTATAAATTCAAAGTTCCCTGAGGTGTGTTTAAATAAACAAATAGTGCAAAAGATTGCAGTCCAGCTGATTAAAGTTTTAAAAAGTAGTACTTCACAGGTAAGAGGACATTTGAGAGGGAGAAACCTTCACTGAAGGCACTACCTGGGAAGGAGGTTCAAAAGCTGAAATTATCAAGAAATACTGGTGTGGTAGGTATCAAGAAATGGCCTGTGTGGTACTGGAAATCAAACTCAGTGACTGTAGTGGTTCCTACTCCTAGGACAAGAGGAAACGGCATCAAGTTATGCCGGGGGAGGTTTAGGTTGGACACTAGGAGAAAAATTCTATACTGGAATATACAGGCTACCCAAGGATATGGTTGAATCACCATCCCTGGATGTATTTAAAAGCTATCTAGATATGGTGCTTAAGGATATGGTGTAGTAGTGGCCCTGGTAGAGTTAGGTAATGGTTGGACTTAATGGTCTTAAAGGTCTTTTCCAGTCATAGCAGTTCTGTAATGCTCGTCTTACAGCTTCCCAGCCACTGAAGGTCAGTGACACTTACACTGACATATGCAGGTTGGACACCAAGAAGTAAATCTTGGCTCTTAAGTTAGGGGACTTTTGCTCTTGATTTCACTGAAAGCAGGATTTCAGCCAAGGTGAAATCATAACTTGAGACATTTTTGTTTTGAAATTGTTTGTGGTGAAATGAACAGCTGTAGCTGTGTTATATATCTTCAGTATTGATATCTGAGCAGATTTTTAATTTTTGTATTAATCTTATTGTATAATTAGAGCCGGCGATGTCAAAAGACTTGTAAGCCAATAAATGTAAAATGTATGCTCAATAAATGAATCATTAGAGTAGTAATAATTAGGGCTTTTTTTAGTTTAAATTTAGAAGTGATAGTGATAAAATTAGAAGAGGTCACGAATATATAAAATGCTACATAACAGAAGTAAAAGAGAAATTAATCACAAAAATAGATTTGTTAAGAGAATCCATATATAGCACTATTGTTACTGGGAGACTGTTATGTTTGTATTTATGCATAAAATCCTTGAAAGTAAAGTGCAGTATTTGTACCATGAGCACCATTATTGTTAATTTTAAAAATGTGCAATTTTATATTGCAGCCAGATACGATTTTCCTCTCTAGGCAATAGATCCTTATGGACTTCTTTTGATTCAAATGCAAACTATGAAGTCATTGATAACATCTTAGCCATGGTCATTGTTTTTATCTTTCTCATATCATACGATATTCTCAGGCTTTTAGTTGCACTTAAGCAATTACATGAACTGTTTTATGTAGGGCATCACATATATTTAGAATAGTGCTTGAGCCTCTAATGGGAGGGACTGAGAAAACAGGTCTCTGGTAGTTCGGTTATTAGGTTATGAAACAGTTGTCCGTAGGTGAGTTTGTTACACCTTGTAATAGCTGCTTGCAAGGGTGAAAAGCTGCATTGTATGGCCTGTGGGCTCGATCCAGCATATGCTAGTTCTGTCATTTCTTATTTAGACTTGTTTTACAGGTATTTGAATGTGAGCATGTCAGTAAACCCTCACCTTCATGCCTCGTAAAATTCTCATGTGTAGCTTAACTTTTTGGTTAAAAACCCATTGAGGGGTTCAGTTCAATGGTTCAGCTGAGCTTACTAGAGCAAATCGTCACAACACTAATAGCACACCGTAATATAGTCGGGGAGAGGAGGGCTTGAGCACCCTGAGCTGGACTTTTTAGAAACTATTGAAGAGCAGACAGCATGATTCAGAGAACTTAGGAGCATTATGGCTTAGCTGAAAAGAATGTGCATGACTCAATCTGAAAACATCTTGTGGCTTTTCATCTCTCATATGTTAGAGGACTGAGGAGGTAATTCTGCCGGGAGAAGAAAATATCTCCATAGCACTTCAGACTATATGGGATTTTGATTAACGTACACCCGCAGATGAGCAAAAGTTTTCTGTCCTTGTGATAAGTTAGGCAAACTCAGAGAAGTAACAGTTTAAAATATGGGCTGCAAGGTACGTCTTAAGTAAATACCATCTGCCAAGCATGGACACTGCCTTGCTGGAACATACCAGACGTTTTGCTTTCCACTCAAAGTCCTTTGCCAAAGAAGGACTCAGCCCTGCAGTTTACTCAGATGAATCTTCCTCTGCACTAAAGGAGCAAAATAATAAATCCTAATAATGTCAACTGGTATTGTTTTAATGAGCTAGATATTACAGGCCTTTGGCAATAGTTGTGCTCTCTTTTAATATGATTTTGGCTGGAGGAAGGTCTGTTTGTGTGAGCAGGGTTTTCAGGATTTGGAAGCAAAATATGCATATATTTATTGTTGTCTCTCATTTAGTCCTAATAGCCTAAAGGGTATCTGACATTTTCCTCCCTTAATGTGTCACTAGTGTCTTTCATGGTTTGTTTATGTTATTGACTGCGCCATGCTTATTTGTGATTCTCCATCACTTGAGTGGTTTAGGAGTACGGAAAAAAGCAGTAAGTTCCAAGTGGAATCTCTAATTTAATTTTAGCTTTTATCCTCTTTAGTCAAACACACACCCGCCAGCATCCCCTGCTCCCTAAATTTGCCATTTTCTGGGACGTCGGTTTGGTATTTTTTTCCTTCTTGAAATCACATTTGCAGGATAATATGACACCCCCCTCATTAAGGAAGGGCATTTCCTTAAAGGCGACAGTATAGCTATTACTGCCAAATGTGTCCAGAAGCAAGGATGATGGTGCAGCTTCTACTCTTCTCCAACAGTTCTCTACAGGGGAGCTGCTGCTTCTGTAAAACCCCCAGCATGTGCTGAACCCTATGTTTTTTCTCTAGATCTCTAACAACTCTTTCCCCTTCCTTCCTACATGCATCCTTTGGTCCATCACTTCCAGAAAGAAGCTCCTGCTTACAGATATTAGGTGTTAATACCTTGTGTTCCTGTGTTGGTTCTATGCTTATGGCAGTAAAATGTCTCTCTGAGTCTAAGTTGGTATGTCTGCACTGCTAAATAGAAGGGATGGGAGGTGAGCTGGAGCACCCCTTCCTCTGCTGAGCAGATGATTCCTTGGCTCTGTTTTGGCCTTCTCCAGCTAGCTCAACCCAGAACAAGTTTATGGGAGAGAGGACTAGTCCTAGGTAGTGCCAACATGAGCTGAACAATGCCACTTGACCAAAAAATGAAAATATGTCTTTCATTTAGTAATGTAACCACTCTTGACACTGCCACAGAAGATGCAAATGAGGTGAAAACTTGCTCTGAGGTCTAAAGATCTAACATAAATGTTTCTGTAGTATTTGCCCCCCAAAAAGGTAAAAATTTCCTCCTCTAACACAATTTTTAATGCTTGAAATTTCTGAAGGCAGTACACAAAAGTATAACTGCAGAAGTAAATTCTGTTAAAAAGATGACTGCTTCCAGTTTTTTCACTATTTCATACTGTGCAGCACACAGTTCACATTGGCTAACCACACCCTCATTCTTCTTCTTTTGAAATCAATATCTCAAATCTGTGTAAAATAAGAACCTGCAAAGACTACTCCAAATAATTAGATTACGTTGCTAGTCCCAATAACTGCAGCATCATCAAGAATCCTTCCAAAGGACCTCAGGTTTGAAAAGGGACCAAAGATCGAAGATGATTCTAGATTTGAGAAGGGAGAAGTGTCTCCATCAACACTTGGATGGCACAAGCCTCAGACTCTTGTGAAAAGCACAATCCTTTTATATCCTTTTAGCTTCAGGAAGTGGCAGAACGATTATTTTTTGCTAGTCTCCAATTGGTATTGGAGTGGGAGTCTGGACAGGACAAGACTCTCAGAGCTGCACAATGTGGCTTTTTCATAATATATTTGGCAAACTCTAATGTTCTGTGGGATAAATCTAAGTCGTGTGTCTTTAATTACATCTGATGGCGGCAGCTGAATATCTAATTATTCTGTAACTTCAAAGATAATGGCTTTCTCTTCCTGCAAACATTTATCTGAGGGGGATAATGTAAAATCCAAAAGTTAATGCTTGGCACAGACAGTGAGGCAGTAAGTCCTTGGCTTTTTTTTTTTTTCTTTTAATTTTTACAGCTGTATTTATATGTATTTCTGATGATATTTTTGAAACTGCCATTCTGTCAGCGTCACTTCATTAAAAGTGTGGCAGTCCGCCTAGCTCTTATCCAGAGTTAAAAAGAGTTTCTTTTAAATTCAGCAAGCTTTGGACTATATCTGTTTTAAAGGCCCACTGCAAATGAACAGGCTGAGATATTCAGAATACTTTGTCCAAAACCGCTTTATCATTCAAACTGTTGATCCTGCATTAAAAACCAGACACACCTGCCAAAACCCGATCCACTGCAGCAAAAACTGTATTTCATACCCCCGCCTGAGTGATGTAGCCTGGATCGAATAACACCGGCGCTGATTCATGGCCAGGGTTTTATATTGTCATCTAGAGCTTCATGCTAAAAGCCAAAGCTCTCTTCATCCCACCGATGGCTGTTCAGACACTGCCTGTGCGGTGCTACCTAAAGAAATGCATGGCCGTGGTTCATCTCTGAGGTCCTTCAGGCCATCCCCCCTAGAAGCTCATGGCCTTGATGTCCTCATCCACAGGCGCTGGTGGGAGGCAATAGAGTGCCCTTGCACTTGCACATGGGGCATGAGGTTTTTTTCTGTTCAGACCAAGAACGATCTGTTCACCAGCAGCTTCTGAAGTAAGGAAAAAAATTCCGGTGACATTTTCATTTTCTTTTATGTGGAGCTATTTTTAGATGGCACTGCTGCCAGTCATGTCAAACGCTTTGTGTCTTTTGAATTTTCGCTGAACTGCATAATAAGCGTTTCAGCTCCCCAGCGCATAATGGCAGTGTTATTTGCTGAAAGTCTTATTATTTCAAGTGGTCTCTTATCTTAAGATCAATTCATTAGTTCTGGCCTCTGAAGTTTAAGAGGAAACAATTGCAGTTGCTAAAAAAAAAATCTAAATTAAGGGGGTTTCAGTAATACTTATTTTCTCCAGTATCGGCTTCTGAAAATCTATTTTAAGACTGACAAAGCAGATAATCCATGTTTCAAGGCTGTAATCTGACTTCTGACGTCTACAGCTGAGTTGTTAAGCTGGGTGAGGGAACTGGAGACTATCGTTGAGAGAAATTTATTACCGTTTCTGTTATTTGGATTATCTTTTTAGTCTGAGCATGCAAACCACTTGCACCTCAGGTGCTCATGGAAAGCCAACAGCAATGAGAGCTGCGAGATCATTTATATTCCTGTTAGCCCTGTTGCACACTGCTGCCTTGCACAGTTGCTAATCCAGGGGCCACTCCTGACACACAGAGGGTGGTCTAGAGCTCAGCGCGTCCCAAAACCGACCAGTGAAGTATTTACGTGGCTCGACTGCTGCTGGCAGCCAAGCTTGCTGGTGGATGGTGTAGAAGCTGAGCAGCCAGTTTGCCTGGTTTTATCTATCTATCTATCTATCTGTCCATCTGTTGATCTTCGTATAGATATTTTTATAGACATCTGTATATATAATTTATACAATTTTATAAGCCTAAAATTTAGATTTCTGAGGGCACTAGGCACTTCAAGTACAAAGATTTAAACAGTTCACTTTTGCTGGAAGTTGCAATGACCCAGAATTTTCTTATCTACCCAGAGAGTGCTGCTCAGTACCAGACCCAGGAATCTGCGCTTGTCTTTCTGCATAATATACTGTCAGCTCTTAGAAGTGTGAAAAAAAAACCAAAACAATTCTATAGTCGTTTAACTGATTTATATAGAAATAATGATTTCAAAAAGTATAGTAATCAATAGTTCTGCCCCATGCAACTACCATTTCACATCCAGCTTTGCCTGATTCTGACAGTACTCTTGCCTGCACTTTTCTGCACTGGGGTAGCTGGTCTCCAGAAAGCTTTCTTCATTACCTCTCTGATACCCTCCAGTTAAGACCAATGTCCTGAGTTGCTCAAGGCATTGTTGTCTGGACTAGCTCTACAAAGAGCAGCCTGTGAAATGTGTGATACAGAAAGAGTATCTATTACTTCATCATAGGCCTGATATGGGAATGTTCCCTGCTTCCTTGACAATAATGGTATTTTGGACTAGTTGTTCCCTGACATCAGAGGCTCTGATTCAGGCCAGTTATTTTTTTCATAACCGAGTACACATGGATTATTCAAGAAACCATTCACGTACTTGACTTTAACCAAGTAATTATGTGTTAGTCAGAAATGGCTCAGACCTTTGAAGTTGCACTGTTCAAGAAAGTTGTGTTTCAGACCACTTCTGTGATCTTTGTGGAGTCTTGTGTGGACTTTGGTTAAGAAAAATGCTGCATTGCTGTTGTATTCATATTTGGCACAGAGCCTAAAGTAGCTGTACAAGCAGGAGGACGGTCTTCACTAGCCACCGGGTATGAAGTTATGTGAAAACTAGAGGAAGACTGCAGTCTAAAATACTGGCTTTAATGCAGACCAATGTAAAACTACTGGCATTTTCAATGCAGCTCTACAGAGCCATTTACTCCCTACATGGTCGGGCCTTTTTATAGTGCCATAGTGCCTGCTGACTGATTCTGAGAGCAGAAAGTTTTTCAAAACATGCTAGTCACAGTGAAAAGAGACTGCAGCTTTTGAAATACAAGCTGAATACAGATTATACAGAATTTTAGGGATACAGATGCAAGTAGTTGAGTGCATATGATTTCTCGTTCAGCAAAACATTTCTGCTATTGCTATGCTTTCTTCCTCCTGAGCACCTGAAGCTGATAGTTAACGATTTTATGGTTTAAACTATTGCCGTATAGTTTGTTTTGTAGAAAACATACGAAAAACTGAAGTCATAGAGTAATTATGTTTAGTGACTGTTCAATCGAGATGGCTGCGGTTCATTCGAAGTGAATCAAAAATATGCCATGCATTTTAAAAAAGTATTCCTTATTGACTATGTAGCAGCTGGAAAACTATAGCAAGTTTTAATTATCTTCAGAAAACAAAAAGCTCTTGCCAACACATGCTGGTTACTATCAGCAGCTGCTGTATGCTGACATACTCTTTCAGCTCGTATGAGGCTCAGCTGTCTTAAACAATCATTGTAAAATGTAAAATAGATTTATAGTGATGATCATTCCTTGTTAGATACTTAACTACTGATGTAATTCATGCTGAATTTAGGTTTGTGTCTTTGTTTAAGCTGTTAAAATTACATAAAACCACCATTAATGTTTCATGTAAGAGATGCAAATAACATGCAACAGCAATTGAAAATAGAGATCTGTGGTGCTTTTTTAACAATTCATATAAATTTAAAATTTGACTTTCTGCCTTTGAATAATAATTACTACAACTTTGTGTTGATGAAAAAGGAAGATACAAATTAATTTGCTGATTTAACAGAAATCTTTATTTTTGACATACTATCCTTCTATTAGCAGAAGTAGAGAACTTTATGGCAATGTCAGTTGTCAAATCAGAGGTTGCAGTTTTGTTTATTGGATAATTTAGTAGAGTTTGGGTTTTTAGTGACATTAATGTACGCTTCACAGTCAGAGACACCAAGTAATATATACAGCATTTATGCTCCAGTGTCCTGGAGAAAGACACCTACGTATGGTTGATTCTTTTTTCAATATATCTAGAGCCTGCATCTTCTCCAAGCTAGAAAATTTATGATAAACTTGATTTTCTGATACCTTATGTTCTCTATGATCTGTTTTAATTTTGCACTGACAAAGTACAAAAGTATCAGGTAATCTGTAAAATGTTTTGTTTAGTTACTAGCAAGGCGATTTGAGGCCCTTTCTTGTTGACATGAGTGATTGACTGAGATCTGACAGTTTCTATTCTGAAGCGTAACCTGGAGGGAAGTGTTACATTCAGCAGAATGGACTCTTGACATTTTAAGAAGTCCTTCAATATGGATTAAAAATATGCATGAGACTCCACATAGTTGTATTTTACTGAAAAGATTATTGACTTTTGAATTTGAATTTTCACCCAATCTGTTCTTTAAACAAATTCCAAACTACTGAAATACAGTTTAAGTTTTAGTTTTAAGTAGGACTCAGGTGGCATTCACTCCTAGAAAACAGGCGGTGTACGTGTGGTTACATACATTCACGCTATCTATGTAAAGGATATTTTTCTGTGCTGTCTCAAAGACACAGCTCTAATTTGCAGACAAATAATCTTTGCAAGAGCATTACAGTGGCATCACAAAATGAAAAAATACACCTGGTTGTAGTTTAGTGTTCCAAAGACATGAATGCTGGTTTGATAACAGTCTGCTTCACTGAAGCTTATTGAAACCTGCAAAAATTCAATGAAGAATAACCTCCCAGACATCGAGACCAAAGACTTTACAGATTCACAGAATAGTTTCGGTTGGAAGAGACATTGGGGGTTCATCTAGTCCAACCTCTGCTCACAGAACGGACAGCTAGATCAGGTTACTCAAGGCCTTGTCAGGTTTAGTTCTGATTATCTGCAAGGACTGATAGACCACAACTTCCAAAGCTTCTCTGGGCAACTCAGACCAGTATTTGACCACCCTTATCATGAATTTTCTTTTTCCTGTTATCTAATTTGATTTACAATGCTGGAACTTGTTTCCATTCCCTTTCATCCTACAACAGTGTACCTCTAAAAAGAGTCTGGATCCACTTTCCTGTTAAGTAGATGAAGCTAGCAGTAAACTCTCCTAGCCTTAGCCTTTTCTTCTTCAGGTTTAATAAACCAAACTCTGCTAGTTTTTCCTACCAAGTCAAGTGCTTCAACCCTTTGACCATCTTGGTGACACTCTGCAGGGCTTGCTCTGGTTTGGCCATGACTTTCTTGTGCTGGGGAATCCCGAACTGAACAGAGCAGTCTCACGAGTTTGGATTAGAGAGGAACAGTCACTTGCCTTGATCTGCTGGCTACATCCTTCCTAACACGTTAGCCCAGTATGAGGGTGGCCTCACTGGGCCCTGAAGGGCAGCCTGCCTACTCATGTTCACATTGTTGTCCAACAGGATCCTGGAGTTCTTTTCTGCAACGTCTGTCCCTGTCCAGTTAGCCCCAGCCTGACTTGTTGCAGATGTTTATTCCATCCTGGCTGCAGGACTTTACATTTGCCTGTCTTGAACACTATGAAACTCCTGCCAGACGATTTCTCCAGCCTGTCAAAGTTACCTTTAAGAGCAGCCCTCCAGCATATCAACCACTCCTCTACAGTTTGGTATCATCCACAAGCTTACAGAGTGTACTTTATTCCATCATCCTGTTTGTTAATAAAGACGTTAAACAGTATCAGTCCATTATCAATCCCTGAAGTATGCCGCTAGTAACCAGCCACCAGTTGGACTTCGTACTGCTGATCACAAGCTCTGAGACTAGTGGTCCAGTCAATTGTCACTCACGTTATCTATCATTCACATACCTGGTTTGCCTATAAGGATGCTATGGGAGACCAAGTCAAAGATGAACTTGTTCTGTCTCCTTCCTTAACAACCACCAGAGAACAGCCCCTTGGTTATGGTGTACTTAATACCATGTCTATAAATGACCTAAGTTCAAGATTTTCCTCCATTCCAATGGCATAAGAAATGGTAGACCTTTCTCACTTGTAACTCATCCTCTTGAGTTTTATATAAATTAATAACAATACATCAGCACAGATAATTGAACCTGGACCTCTAACTTCACTGATCTGTGTCATAAGCACTATGCTGCAAAGTCAATCTCTGTAGACCTTCCACTTCTGTAAGGCACTCTTTATTGTATCCATAATTCATTGAATTAAACTAACCCAGAGTTCCTCTGCAGTCTTTAAATAGGAAGATATGATGAAAACAGAGAAAAAAGAAATTGACTCTGCAGCCTTGTTTAGTCGTGATTTGTCTTGGTAAGCTGTTGATATACATTCTGTCAAGTCCAATGAGCTGATGCCATTTGAATTAAATTGTTTTATACCAGCCTGAGGAGGTGCAGATTAGTTTAAGAATATATGGGGCAAAGGAGAGATACGGGGCGAGATAGCAGGGGAGCGGCAGGTCTGTTCCACCCTTCCCAGTATCATTACTTCCCGTGCACAGCGTGAGGTGGGGCTGTGCCCGCAGAGCAGACAAAGCCACAACAAAGATCAAATGTAAGGTAAAGGAGGCGTAAGGAGACGCACAAGGTGGGTCACTGCTGTCACTACTGCAGGAGATACTGGAGTCCACTAAAAATATCCAAGGCTGCTGAATCAGAAGTTGTTTTTCACCCTGACTTCTGAGTCTTATTCTTGCCAGCGGCAATGGAGAGCTGTGTTTAAACTGCCATTACCTCGACAGGATTACAAATATGACTCAGGTAAATGAGGGCAAGTACACGCAGGTCTGCTGCAGGGATATACGCATAAGAAAATGAATCTGCACAGTTTTTTATTCCTATGAAAACAGAAGGGTTTGGAGCTAAAAATAGGCATCTAGCTATTGTTACCTACCTTTTTTATATCCTTTACCCCAATTCCTATCAGTAGAGGAGTAATAAAAATCCTAGATAACAAATGCATATAAAAGAATTACTTATTCTTTCCAGCAAACATTTAAAAGGCCATCACAGGTTTCTTTTTTTATTATCAGGGTAATTGGTCTGGAGGAATTAGCTTACCTAGATAAAGTTTTACTGGTTTTCACTATTGATGGCTTTAATAATAAAGTAAGTCACTCTTTAAAAAAAAATAAATTAAAAAGCAACTCTGAAGTACTGGCTTAAAGGATATTGACCTAAAAAAGCCCTCCAGGACTTTAGATTATAAGGAGTCCACTATAATTCTGCATCTGGAAAACCTAGAAAACCATACTACAGTCTCCTCTTAATTGGAATGTTGTGTACCACATCAAAAACTAGAAACAGTTCCCACTGGCTAGCAGAAATAATTAGGCTTTTTATTATAAGTGGCCCTGTGTTTTCAAAGTAGAGTGATGTTAAAGATGTCGGTTTTGAACTTCCCTGACCCTCCTCCCCAGACCATTTGAAACCCTTGAAGTAAGCAGAAGTGACAGGTGCTCAGCACCCTTTGAAAACACTAGTAGCACTTCTGTAATGTGGGATCTAAGGCTGTTATTGCAATTTGAAGCTCAGAAGACAGACACAGCAAAACTCGGAGATTTTGATGAAGGGTAAATGGTAACAGAGCAGCAAAGTCAAAGTTACAATTGCAGGTTCTCCAACACTGTGTTCAAGTACACTAGATCACACTGCCTTTCCAGAATAGAAGAACATACAAAAGGCGTACTACCACTGAAATAATAGCATTTATTTCATGGGACATTTAACCTACAGCTCTTTCCAAAGGAACTGGTGAAGATACTGGTGTGGTGGAAGCGAGGTGACAGATATGGCAGATGTCGGGTGCATAACATCTCTGCACGTCAGTAAGATGGTACCAGTTAAGGCAGGTAGCTGGCCTGGAGCACCCCAAGGGCAATCCCTGACCTTTTTTAAAAACTACAGCATGCAACACCTCTATGTTTTAATGGAACTGAAATGATAGCAAAAATTATCTCCATTAGACACCTGAATGACACTTCTTATACTGGCAGCGATATTAGTAATGAATTCAAGTCTCTGAGTGAGTGGGGCAAGGACTGGGGCTTGTTACTCTGGGGTTGACTGGGACCTGGGTGCTGGTCTGGAGTAGTGAGCAGCTCGCTGCTCAACCGCCTGCCCTGGCCAATGTCATTGGATACGTAATCCTGCTGAAATGCACATTCTTGCCAAAAGGGGTGTTTTTGTCCCTGGCTACTTCCCTCCCTTGGATTGAGTCTGCTAAAAATGCAACTGCAGGATGACCTAGATTAGGTCGTTTACCCAAAAGAAAATAAAGATTGTGCTTGTATGGTTTTATTCCAAGGGAGATGGTAAGAATATATAGGGAGAGATGGGTCTGGTATTTTAATGTCAAATCAGCAGCATTACTGTATTGTAATTACAGTAATATTCATTACTGTATTAAAAGCAAAGTAAGACTGTAGCTACACAAGCAATGTAGACAGGCAAAAAAATCACTCCGTGTATGGGATTTGTTTTCACGTTTCTAATGTGTCTTTCATAAATCATCAAATTTTCTTTAAACAGACATTTCAAAGTATCATAGTTGGAAATCTAATTAAAACATAACGAAGTTATGCACAGAACAAATTCAAAATTTCTGTGTTACATATGCGGACAAGAATCCAGAATAAAATCCTGGTTTTGTTTTCCTGGATTGTAATGCTTTTATTATCCATGGTACACTGATGTTTGCAGCTTTCTTGATTACTATTGGAAAGCAATGTTATTAAACAGTCATTCTTAACAGAAGTTCCCTAGAAACTGGCAGGGCTAAAGGATTTAAAGGTCTCCTTCTGAAATGCAGATCATATCTTTTTATTATGAATTTCTTCATGGATATTGGAAATGTAAAGTTGACATTTCAAGAGAGATCAGCGCAAGCAAAGCACACAGTGCTTAGCAGAGGAAAGCCAGATTCTCCTGGCATTATTCATAAAGAAAAATATTGGGATCTTGTGTGAATCAGCAGGTAGGAGGTTGCAATGTGTCAGTCATATCATAGTGCTCTTGAGCATGCTTGAGAAATGTGGAGATTCAAAATGGGTCTAAGCTCTTGATTTAATTGCTTATCTTCCTACTAGTCCAATTTTTCTCCTCTATTTGCTTTACTTTCTTGCCTTATCATTCTCTACCACAAGAAATAACAACACAGATTTTGGCCCTCTATTTTGCATCTGCCTACAGAGATAACTTTCTGTAAGTGCCATTTTCATTTTGGTATTTTTCCTTTCCTTATCACACTACACACATGCTACCTCTTCCAAATCTCCTTTACAAAGTATGCTAACAATGTGCTTTTACATATTTCACAGAATGCTAGTGTGCATAAGATCACTGATCAGTAAAAAGAAGCTGTCTAAACAAAATCTTCATGTTTATTTTTAGTTTACGTACATTTTTTTTTTCAGTGTTTATGCATATTTTAATTTGGTTGCACAGTTTGCTTATACAGTTGCCTCTTTCTCCCTTTTTTCTTCTCCCGTCTCCCTACTCTGTAAACAAAATTCAATGGAAACGTGGCCATAAGCTGATCATTTTAAAAAATCACAGGTTTGGAATGTTTTCATTATATATCCACTGTAGCTAGAAATATGCAGCTTTATATTTGGGATCCTACTTTGCACACATTTACAAATCAGAGAGATGGACATTCATCTGTAGACACATTTGCGAGCAAAAATAACACACTGCCAAGTTGGTGTATTTGGGGAGGCTGTAGTACAGCCTGACCCTACAGGCAGCAGGGTCTCATTTCCTAGGGCTGGGGTGATTTACTTCATACAAGGTGTTCTCAGTTCTTTTTGCTTTAGACAAGTGTAGTTTCTTGTCCGCAGCTTGTTCATGTGCCCTTGCCCTGAAGCAGTGCAAGAAGCGATCATGCCCGTAGGAGTATGGCTGCTTGCGAACCACACGTTCTCATGTCTTACTTTTGAGTGCGTCCTCCCATAACATTAAGGTACTGTAATAATAAATACAGAATTAAAGCTCACAGAAGGTAGACTGAGTTAAGGATTCTAGTCTACCCTGTACATGTTCTAAGGCATTTGCACTGAGCCATGATTCGGCTATACAAACGCAGCATATATGCTCAATATGCCCTGACTACCTCTCTCACACGTCACAGAGAAGATGAAACATGTCTATGGAAGAACGTTTCTCCTGTTGACTTTGCACATGAGAATTTTGGAAGCATTCCAGCAACAAGGTATCCGTCAGTCCTCTGTTTATTCCTTTCTCCTGCAAGGTTTATTGGCAGTTGCACCTGTGCATATCACAGCTCAGACCCACGCAGGAGATCCTGCTCTGCTCTGTGGATGTGCAAGGCTCTTATCCCAGGGGACTCTTAGCACCTTGTCAGCTTGACTCCGCAACAAATTGTGTTGCAGTTTATTGTGGGGTGCTGTGGCTGTCCCCATTGAGCTTTGGAGTAACACGGTAATCGAAAGGCCTTTGACTATGCACACTCCTCCTTTCTCATGGTTGTAGCTATGTTCAGGTGTTGAGCCGGTGCGCAGACATGGGTTGTTCTGCGGTGGGTTGTGCCAGCCTTGCACCATGGTGTAGATACAGTGTAGGAGATATTTGCGAGGTATTACAAAACAGCTTGTGTGACCTTAGAGAGGAATAGTGAGATCATGAGCACTGAATACTGGTGGGACTGCTGGGGCGGCAGCTGTTGCCTGTTGCAATCCCTGTGGCACAGCTGCATGCAGACAGGAATGTCTGGCAGGGAGGGAGTACACCAGTGAGAGGATTACACAGTCATGGAGATTAAGACAACCAGGAATGCATCAAGTAGTTTTGCATAAGGCTCTTGAGGTTAGCTAAAGGCAGTCGTGCAGATGCAGATTTTGAACATCATCCCAGGCCAGAAGTTAGGTGCTGTCACTAAACTGTAACAGGTTTAAATAGTGGCTTTAATGAGTAGCCTCCTTCATGCTGTCAGTCAATAAGCAGTGTCTGTCCCTGTGTGGATTTGAGAGATGAGCCAGGGATGATGCCTATGACCAGCACAGAAGATAGTGTTTGCCTCAAGAAGAGTTAGTTTGTGGAGTTGGGCTGGTGGTGGCATTATTTCTTTACCTTCAGGAGCACATCAATAGAAAGGAGTGCAGATGTAAGGTGGCCCCAAAAGCAGGTAGGAGAGGATCTGCTGGCAATGCGCATGATGCTGACATGACCAGATCTGCCATTTACCTGCTTGAGAAGGAATCTTCTTTAGCTCTGAAGAGAGTAATTACCTTTTCGGTGTCAGTCCTGACACTTGCCTGCTGCTGTTGGGTATGAAACTACATCCTGGGATGACAGCAGCTGAAGAAAGAACATCGCATCACCGTTGGTTGGTAGAGCACACATTTCACTGACTGAATCCTAGATGGTGAAGCCTACAAAGCCCGTTGAGTGACAGTGTGCTCACTGTCTTCAAATGCACTCAGCAAGTGCAGTTTTCATCACTGTAGCTGCTCGGTACCACTATAGCAGGGAGTGTAGTGCTGTGTGATGTTGTGGTTGTTTATGTTGACAGTGCTTACGTGTGCCTATGTGAGACTGAAAGCTCTAGATAGAGGTTTTTGCCTCTTCTTCCTTAACTAAGCTTTCAGACTGGTTGTTTTTCTGGGTCATAACATTTGATTAAAAAGTAAGTAAGCATTAAAATGCCAAGATTTCAACTGTTCTTGTAGCAATTAAGTGGTGTGGAATAGGCAAGAAAATTGGGAAGCACAGTGTCCTTTGTAAGCTGAGCATCAAGCAGTGAGTGATAATGGAACCAGAGTCTCCAGCAGGGATGCTGCCATCAAATACACCGTCTGTACAGCTGGGAACTCCACAGAAAAGCCTGGCCCAATTTGTCTGATCAAAGCCTTCTTGTCAGATTCAAGTGCAGACTTTCTCCACCTAGGCTTTTTGTTGGACAATGTCTGTGTTGTGGGGGGAGTGTTCAAGGGCCTGTTCAATGAGTGCCAAGTGCTATTTGTTTAATGCCAAACTTCCTCTGAGTGGGGCTAGATGTACTTGCCAATGTCAAATATCTTAATCTGAACCCTAAATGCTGCGATAATACTTTTCTCAGACGCAATGTCAAAGTTAGGCAGCGTGTAAGTGCGATAAGGCTTGTGGCTTAGGGTATGCTATTAATGAATATCATTGCATTGCATATTAACTGCCTCAGCAGTGTCCTTATTAAAAGTTTAACTTGCTATTTCTACAGTAAACATGATGATGTTTTGTTAGCAATAGATAACAAAGGCATGAACATCAGTCCCAGAGAAGGCTTCTTTGTGTGGAGTTTGCACGGCGGGGTTGAGCTTTGTACGGATTTTCTTTAGCTTAATAAGGATCGAATTTGTGCTGAAGCCTTTTCTTTAGTGAGCCACTAAGAGGCTCTCTTTCCATTACCCTGCTGCTTATTTTCACAAAACTTGTAAGAGTTTAATACCTTTGAGCCATCTGTCTCTCTTTCAAATCAGCCAATTTGTTCAAAAGTTATTTGGGACGTAATGAGGAGTCTGACACAGACAGACAGACAGACTGACCAACACACAAAGCATGGTTGTGTGAGTGGCGTTTCCTTAGGAAATCAGGCTAAATATGCATTTCACTAAGAAATTCTTAGAAGTTGTTATGGAATAGGTCTCTTTCATAGAATTTTCTGCAAGTTTTAAATTCAATATTGACTTTTAATAGGTAAAAAAGAATTTCAGCTTATAATTGGGAATCTTCCCCAGTTTTCAAATGCAGTACAAGAGAAAGCCCAAAACAAGGCCTGAAACATGGCAATGGTGTTTGTTCAAGAAGAACCTACTCAATTACGGAAACCATCCTCCCATGGCAGTGAGATCTGCTTAGAAAGCTGCACTTAATGGGCATAGACGTCTGACCTGCTA
>WEIS01018656.1:0-10097 GCA_013389965.1 Todus mexicanus | reverse complement strand
AGTTTAGAACTTTTTGAATGATACTCATTTTAGTACTGTTTTTTAAGACATTACTGAATCTTCCTATGTTAAAATAGTTTAACACTAGTATTTGCATCCATAGTTACTCCAACATCTTTTGGGATATTGAACAGTAGAAGTAATTCTTTATTTTCACTGTTTTCTGATTGCTTAATTGCTTTATATTCTTCTAAGTACTCATTTGGAACTAGTCAAATACTAAATACGCTAGCAAGCTCCAAGTGTTATGACAGTCACGCAGTAGGTAATGCCAGATTCATCCTGTGTTCAGTGATTGAAGGCTATGTGTGTTGCTTGAGCTAGAACGGAAAAGAGCCTTATCTTTATAAGGGGACTAATTTGCCTCAGCTCTCTCCACCGATTCATTTTTCCCAGGCTTTCTATCTTACTGTCTTTGATATCTCTAATTTTGTAAAATTCACTTGAAGTTGGTCATTGGGCTAAAAAACAGTATTTGGAAGGAAACCTGAGGGAAGGGAAAAGGGGAGAGGGGCACAGAGGAGATAGATGGACAGTAGTTAAGTCATTGTCTAATAGTGATTATGTTAAAACTATCAGCTAACACATTAAGATATTTTTTTAAGGTATTTAGGAAAATTTTGTGTCTTAAGTTTAAAGGTGATTGCCTCTTTGGAGGATCTAGATATATAGAAAAGATTAGGTTCCTCAGCACACGTCTTCATACTTGAATTTTGGGTTGTTTTTTTTTTATTACTATTTTATTTTTCTCAAACTTGTATTCCTTGAGACTGGAGGAGAAAGTCCACATTGAGATCAGCATTTCATGGAAAGACACTTCTGCAATACTGACATTTAAATGTTGGGGATTTTCTTCCATTTTTTCCCTCATTCAGTTGTAATACCAGCTTTTCTGGTTATCTGCCTTGCCAGAGCAGATAAGAACTAATCTGGGGAAGAAATAGGAAATTGTTGAGATCTCAAACACTTAAAGACAAAATGGAAAAGGTCGAATAATTTAGTTTTTTATAAATCTAGTACAGAAGTTCTACAGAGCAGCCTGTTGGCTCCCATGAATCTATTCAAAATGTTGATACTGAGATCTGTTGAGCAGCATGTTGTATACAAACATGTCCTAAAAACTGTCAGCCAGAATAACTGGCAGCAGCTGATGCTGCTTACAGAGTAACAAGAAATGCCAAGGTTGGAAGGCATCTCTGGAGGTTGTCTTGTCCAGTTATTGTGTCCGCTGACCCATCTCCCTCAGATACCAGGAGTACCTTATTCTGTGCTGGTCCATCTTTGTTGAGTGGTACCATGAGATAATCAAATGTGAGGTGTCCTGTAGAGCAGTGAGGCAGTTTCTCTGTAGGGATGTTCTGAAATCCAGCAAACTCTGAGAAGAGCTTTGGTATTTGTGTGGAACTCTGAAATACTACAATTTTGTGCCTGATTTGAAGAAGATATCAGAAGACTTAAATTCCTTTGTTTAGGATGGTATTTAACTAGTAGAAACTGGGATGCAGCTTTCATATGGGGCAGATTATTTTAAAACCTCATCCTGCACCTTTCTCTCCATTGTCTTGCACAATCTACTGTTGAAAACAGGGTATTGTCCACTGTGAGCCGCCATGATAGTATTTTTATGAAACTACAAACTTCAGAATTGATAGAATTATCTGTGTAGTCTTACACAGCTATGACAAATTAAGGTTTCACTGTTGAAGGAGGAGGGACGGCTCAGCTGAGATAGTCGTGTCCATCACCCTGATTCTAGTCACTTGGGCATCCTCAGTGTAGTGCTGTTTTCTCTGAGGTGCTTCATCACACATGCTACGTGTAGCAGCCAATGGCCTTCCTGTCAGCTATCTGTGCCTTATTGACTTCCAGAGCAGGGAAACCCTAACCACCCTCACAGTATCAGGTGTTGCAAATAGGCTTCAACAGAAAACAGAGAACACATCAAAATTTAGATCATAAAGCAATATAATGCACTTCTATGTTGTTGACATAATTGCTTTTATAGTGGGAAAGCCTACATTGTGGCATGTTTAGCAGATGTCTGTAATGTGTTGATGTATTTAAATCTGTTCTGCCCTGTGAAGAGCAGAAATGCAATCCTTCCACGTGGAGAGATGTTAGCCACAAAGTGCCATTTTTTCACAACAAAACCGTTTTCAAATATTTGAACACCTTTGCTATGCAGGTAGAGTCTAGATACTCCTTTAAAACATTTCTTGGCCTGACTCTGCCTCTTCAGAGAAGTATTTTCTAGCCGAGCCCCTCCATGCCCTTCTGAGCAGTGAGTTTTGCTCTTCTTGCTGTGCAAAACTGAACAAGTAGACTGAATACGGGACCTTCAGTCTTGTAATAATGGGAAATGAGAAGCCTCAAATTAAATTCTTATAAGCCAGTTTTGTTTCCCTCTGTAGATGTCTCTTGAAATGCTTAAAATGTGTGAGAAGAAATGTAGTAAACAAAAAGGGGACTGGGGGAGCTTGCATAATAAACAATGAGTGTTCAAGATAAGAGTCACTATTCTCAAGAACCCTATTACTTTTTCAGTAGAAAATTGTGAAAAATGAAAATACCTTTGTCTGAAAGACTTTTGGATGATGGGCAATCCAGTCACTAGGGAATTCTCAACAATGCTAAATCTTCTGTTGCTCTATGTAAGAGTATTTTGATCGGTAACTATTTTAGATAGATTTACTAAGATGCTTCCCATTTGTGGCAAAGTACAGTAAGGATGTTTTCTTATGTATTCTGTTAAAAGCACTGCTATTTATGGAATCTCAATTTATGTGGCATTTTGTAATTTCCCTGTTTCTAACATCTGATGATATTTCCATATTTTCATTCTGTAGGTCCTTCTGCTTAGTTTGTGCCACTACAGTACTATGAAATGTGATGGTTGCCTGAAAGCAGCAACCCCAAAAGGAAGGCAGTGCTTCTGCTGGCAGTTCTAAATGCAAGCAAGTCTTAAAAATAATTCTAGTGGGACATTCATGTGAGTTTTCAGCTTGCATCTCTTCCGAAATGTAACTAGGGACTACTGCTGTTAATGGCATCTCATGCTAATAGTATTCTTTTCTCTGTTTTGGAAGCCATGTTTTTACATTAGAAACACAGTAAATAAAATTTTAAAATATTGAACAGAAGCCTTTTTATAGAATCACAGAATAATTTAGGTTGGAAGGGGAACTGTGAAGCCCAGCTAGGGCAGTGCCCTTCACAAAGCAAGTCTGATAAGACCAGCTCATTCAAGGATTCCTCCTGAGTCTTGAACACCAAAGAGGGAGAGTCCACAACCATGCCAGGCAACCTTTTTCAGTATTCAACTGCAACACATTTTTATATACATGTAAATAAGAATTATGAATATGTAAAGATGCAATGTATATTATATACTTACATATTTTTTCATTTATATATAATTGATACGTATGTAATATAATTTTAAAGAAAAAACAATAGAATACAAAGGTCTTTTGTTTGGAAAAGTTAATGTTTTGTGGAAAAAATTAAATTTGGATTTAGTTATAATTGTGAGGTGTAGTCACTGTTTTGGGATTTCTTCAGTTAGCAGTACAAAAAATAAAATTCTGCAATGCTGAGAAGTATTAGTTGTAACTTGATGAATGAGGAGAATGAGAGAAATTTGCAAAAATTCATCACAATTGATTCAAAATACCTGATTATGATTTCTTAATATACTTCTGTAAATACACAGAAGTCAATAGCTGAATTTGGGAAGAGTACATACCAAACATGCATACTTATAACTGTTAAGACTATTTTCATTTAAATGAGTACTAACTTCAAGGAGAGGAATTCCAGAATGAACTAGTAAATTATGTGATGCATTCAGTTTCCTATCCACTGAACAGCTCACTGAAAAGGTAATTTATTAATATTGTAAATCTCAGAATTGTCACGGTTTGGGGTCAGGGCACCCCACAAATCTGCAACAGAACGCTCTCTCCCCCTCCCCACCCAAAAAGGGAAGAAAGGAAATAAAGGAGAGAGACTTATCGATTAGGAAAGGAAACTAGAACAGCTTTACTAAAACATGAAAATAATAATAACAGTAATAATAAAAGGTAAATAGACACAAATATGTACAAACTCAGTATCGAACCCAACCCCCCCAGATGGTAAATACGTCACTGTCCACTGATGCTGTGGAAGGGCCCAGCGGCAGACAGGAACCGGGAGCTGGATTCAGGGATACAGCCCGAAGCCTGGGACCCAGCCAAGGCCTGAGCCGGGGGCTGAGACCGGGCTGGAGGCCCTCAGGGCAAAAGCTGAAGTTGCCAAGGCCAAACCGAGTGAGGAGAGTCCCAAAGCCGAGAGAGCAGCTTGATCTTCAGGAAAACACAAAATGGCGAAAAGGCCAGGAGAGAAAGGGCAAAAGAGAGAGACCCTCGTGACCCTTCAGCTTTATACCGAATATGACGTGTATGGATATGGAATACCTTGTTGGCTATTTGGGGTCACCTGTGCTGGTTGCTCCTCCCTGAGGGTACAACCTTCTCTTTTCTGCACCCCCGTGTGGTACACGAAGTCTATCAATGACCTTGATTTACATTCCAATCCTTGGTACTAACTCTAAACATGGAGCACTATCACTGCTAGAAGCAGGCTCTGTCTGGTAAACATGCTGCTAACTTCAGACAGGCTTAGCTGAAAAGTAAAAGCCATAGAACAGAATTTCTGTTCTAACCCAAACCAGGACAAGAATACACTGTAAAAAGAAAAAAAGGTTTGATGGAAAAGTCTTTCCTTCTTTCATAATCAAAACAACGTTGTTATCCATTGCCATTTTTATAATCTTCAAATAGCTGGTTTAAAACACCACAGCACAGAGAGCAGTAAGAAAAATGTCATGCTATAATGATGCAAGAAGCACCAAACTTTTCAGTTGCATATACCATTTGCACATATTTTTGTTGCCCCTTTGTCAAATATGAGGATCACTAATGAATGGTGCAGTAAATAATCATAATACTGTCATTCACCTCCTCCTCATTGTTCATCAAGCAGGGGGGACTCGGAGCAAAGAAGGAAAACCAGTATATATTTATGACTTGGAGTTTCAGGAGGGCTGCAAGAACGTATTATTCTTGCTGGGGCTCTAAGTGTGGCAAAAACTGAATCCAGACTATGGAATATAACCTATTTAGCCTTCCTGAGATAGTCATAAACATACACAGCCTGAGACTGTGTCGGAGCCTGCAATACCAAATGCCATAGCACGCTAGCAGACAGACACCAAACCTGATGAGTCAGACAGGAGGGGTCAACGATTGCTAGGGAATGCTGTCTCTGCGAGATCTGTCAACGGGAATCTCTCAGTAGTCTTCTGCTGCTCTATTTGTCTAATTTACAGAACCGTTGCCTTGACTGGGTGTGTAGAGCATAAGTTAGAGAGGGGAAACGCTTGGCAGGATGCTTCACATTGCCATGTTACAAATGCGGTTTCTTTTGAGCTGCAAGAAAAGTGAATGGAGAGGAGAAAGTGTTCATATGGGCTGTCATTCTCCTACAGATGCCAGAATGTCTTGGTGTGGTCCTGACAGCTGATTGATTTGATTCATTGCCTACATAAGCAAACATATGAGAGATGACAGGCTTTGTAGGTTTTAAAGACTTCTCTGATTTTATTGCTTGCTGTAGGCTTAGAGTTAAGTAGTGTTAAAGATTTGGAGTCAGCCAGGAAAGGGAACTAACAGTTAAGAGTAAGCAGTCAAATATCATTGTGGCAAGATTATCTTCAGAGGATATAATTTTTTCTGTTTGGGGGAGAAAAAAAGTTTTGTATTTATTCACATTACACAAACAGGGACAGCAGTAATGTGACAACATTTGTATGTTGCAAAGGTGCTTAGGAATAGAAATGACTGAGTTCCTGAAAGATGAAGTTAGGTAGGTAAATGAGCAACGTAACAACAAAAATCATGTTTAGATAGCTAAAACAGGAGAAATAGTCAAGGCTATTTACCGCATCAGTAATTCTAATTTCATTGTTACTAGTAAGGAATGCAGTTTTGAGTGTGGCTAAAATACAGTAGCTCAAAAAGAACAGAATACAGATATGAAGTTAGGAGTGAATATGCTTGAATGCAGGGAGGAGAATTCAGAGTAGGAAACATTGGACTAGAGCTCTCTGGGCTCTTGTCAGGTGAGGGTTGTACAGGGTTAGAAAGGACTCCTGTTTACTGTCTCACACATTGGGCTGGAAGACCTATGATTAAAGCAAGCAAATTTTATACTAAAAATATTTTATATGCAATTCATGATTTGTCAGTTAAAATAGTTGTTTTAAAATACCTGATGGTAAGAGCATAGTAAGATTCTGGAAAGGGAGTGATCACTAAATTGAAATAACCCTTCGATTTTCACCGTGTAACTAGGACTTGAAGTCAAGGACTGGCAATCAGGACTCCATAGAGAGTCCTGAATGTTGCATCTCAGTAAGTAAACATAAACAAAGTTACACAATTATAAAGCTTACTACTGTTACAATTTCTCAGCATATTTTTAGTCTCCCTGTTTTTGTTGTCTGTATGTCAGGTTTGGTGGAGCATATGTTTCCAGTGATATATATGGTGTGTGACGTATAGTACTCTGGAATCATTTGATATTGTAATTTTAATAATTAATTCAATGGGTGATGGGCAGTAAAGCTATAAACACTCAGCTTTAAAACAGATTTTTGGGTTTTGTGTAGCTCATTGAGATAATTAGCCCAGCTCTAACTGTTTGAAGCTTTTTCAAGATCCTCCAAGTTGGGTAAAATGAAAAGAGACAATGATTCACATTTTTGAGGTTTATTTAGAACCATTAGAACAGATGTGGAAACAAATAATGGAATGAAAGAGTCAATGTGAGTTCTAGGAACCAGTTCACTGAAAAATGGCCAGCTCCATAGCTATATAGGCACAGTTTATACACATAGTGTTAGAATAAACAAAACATTGGGAGAAAGTTAAAAATCTTTCATTTCTTTGAGTTAGAGATTGGGGATAATGAATAAATCTGTCTCATTTAGAGTTCTTTTTTTTCATAAAGTACAGACTTTCTGGTGAGATATCCTCACCGTGGCACATGAGTGGAACTTGCTCCACTGAGATCTTTACCGCTGCCACCAGTAGAGACACAAGCGAACTCACTATAAACAATAGTTGAAGTCCTGTTTTTTTAGAACCTACACTTTGCTTTGTAGGATTTTGTATCAGCAGTTGTTAGGGATGAATGTAGCGGGATCTCTTACGTGCTCCAGAATGGCAGCTCAGTGTTCTGGAAAGACCCGTAGTACATTTTCCAGGTCATCAGAAGTAAGTATAGCTTCCCCTCCACCTGTGATAATTTCAGAGCCCTGGGAAGCTAGAAAAAATCTGAAACAGCATGAGTGGATAAGCATGAGCTTGAAGATACTTTAGATGCCTTTACAGGAAATCTGAGCCAAATCTGAGTTCACATCATAAGTTAGCTTAGGTGTAACTGTCTTAATGCTTCCTGACCTAAGCTTATATAGTGGCATTAGAGCGTATAAAGTCAGTGAAGGTTGATAAGGAATTAGTATGTGTGCCTAGGTGCTCGTCCTGCTTGTCACGCTTTGGGATCAGGGCACTCCCAAAATCTGCAACGGAACGCTCCCTCCCCCTCCCCACCATCAGCTGTATCCAAGCTGATGCTGGTGGTGCTAGCGTGGTGTCTCTACCTTATGATCTAGATTTTGCAAGGCTCTCCAGTTCAAACTGAGCTCTTATGAATTAAGTCCATATGCAATGCTACATCTGTACGAGTAAGACCTACCAGAAATAGTGTGTGTTAGCCTGGGTTGAACCCAGCGAACTCAAACGGACTGTTGCTTGGTGTGTTGTTACATTGCATATTCAGTAATAACTGTCTGTGGAGGCTTTTGCCTCCATAATCTGAGATATGCTTTTATTTCTGATAGTGAAAAGTTGATTGTAAAAAGAAGACTATAGTGGTAGTTGCTTTTTAAACAACCTATGGGGTTTTATATTCTGCTTTTGTTTTTGTGGTTTTGTTAGAGTGGAAAATTTCTCCTTTGAAGTGTTTCCATTTTGAAACAGTGTATTTTGTACTGCCAGTTGTTTTAAGGAGTTTTAGGAGTACTAGGACAAAAAGGATATCTCAAGAAAATACCTATGTTTTGGACATAGAGAAATAGTCCTATTTTTAAGGGTCGTTGCAGACACTTTTAATAATACTGTTTTCCGTACTTCGATGAAGAGTTTTGTTAAAAACTGTCAAGAATTCAGATTCAATGAATTGAAATTTGTTAGCATATGGATAGAATTTACTTCATAAAAACTAAATTTGGGGAAAAGTAGTTAATGTAAAATAGTTAAATACTGTTTAGATGGTCATATACTAAACATATGAGTGGTTGTGGTGGGGTGACCTTGTTTTTATTAAATTTTATTTTTAACTTATATCCTTACATTACATTATTAAATTATACTGATTTTTTTAAAGGATGTAATAGTCTAATGATTTAAGAGAATAGTTTAAAAATTCCTTTACATGAATGGACATGCTTATGCCTAATTAAGTAAATAGCTACAATTGAATTTTAGTCTCAACATCTTTCATCATCTCTGTCACCAGAATGTCTTTTTATAGCTCAGTATGATACTTAGAGAGCTTCAGTTCAGAGCTTTGCATGTAGAGCTGTTGTAAAAGAATTGTTATTGTGTAATTGCTGACAGGAGACTCTTCTGTCCCGGGTGATTCGTTGATTTGTTAGACATAAAAACCAAAAGGGACAGGTACACCAGACTGGGGCCATGTGCTAATCTGGCCTAGAAAATAAAGGAGGGAATGTGTTTTTCTTCATGTGCCTGCCTATAGTGGAGTTCTTTGTCCATGGTACATACTTATGTGCTAGCTGGCATTATTTTGTTATGATTTCACCCTCAGGCTTTGAAATCTTACCACTGCATATGAATTGAGACTTGTCTTTCAGGCTGGAGTTGCACTTGGTTGTCATTGGGATTTCTGCAATGTTACTAGCTCATTAACCCATTTAGTATTGTGAGATGTGCTTCCTCCTCCTTTCTGTTCATCTCCGTTTGTTTCACTCCCCTGGGCCACCAGTGAGGATGAGCTTTCTTTGCTTTCACTTGGACTCAGAAGATGAACACAAAATACTCAGTGAGACGTCCTGAATCTCCTCCAGCTCCATGACTTTTCTTTGTGCTTCCCTTGCTCCTTCCTGTAATCTAAAATTCATATTGGTCATCCTTGGAAGTCGTGTTGTGCATGGTTGTAGGTCTGGATTCAGGGAAGGCGTCTTCTCAAACCATAGATACAAGTGTAGGGGAATCCTTGTTTGGATTTGTCACCTTCTGCTATGGTAGAGTTTTAGGTACTTCGAGTGCTGGACAGTGACTTGAGCAACACTGAACAAAGTAGCTAATTTTTTTCCTGTCCTTTTTTACTGTGTTTCTTGAGTTGGTTTCTTTTAGCTGAGTTTGGCAGGTTACGTTGAACTCTGTAGAAAATACCTCAAGTTCCTTGAGGATAAATTACCTGATTCCTAGTGTCTGGGGCTGTGTGAGACATGAGCAGAGACAGGACACTGAGGGCCTGGGAGGCCTAAGGGTTTGTCCTGAAGGATTATCTAAGTGTCAGCAGGTCTGTGTGCATTTAGCTGCACAGCAGTGCAAAGAGAGGTGTTGGTGCGTGCCGTGATGTGAAGTGTGGTTTCTTAAGGCTCCCAGGTCCATAATGAGACATTTGTGTTTTGGAGGCAGAAGAAACGGAGAGGTCACTGGAATCGTTTGCATAAGAAATGCAGTGTTTATAGATAGAATGTGTCATTAGGAAAATGGAATATAGTTTTTGTGATGTTTGTGTTTCTTAAGCTGGCAGATAAGATGTGAAATGTGTTAGCGACTAGCACAGGCACACTTTGTCATATTGTAAAGTTCATCTAGCTGATACTGATTGTAGACTTGATTAGTGACCATTGCAACCAAGAATTCATGTAAGCTGTCAAACTTAAGATTCTGGAAATTGTTTCAGAGGTTGTTAGCTATTAAACAAAACATGTTCTTTTTCTGAACCAAATAAAATACAAG
>WEIS01018644.1:24421-43555 GCA_013389965.1 Todus mexicanus | reverse complement strand
TCTGGAAGCTCCAGATTTTATCCATAAAATCTACACACAAAGCTTTTGTTTGATATTCTCCACCTCAGCAGTACCTGACCAGGAATCTTCCAGGCTTCGGGGAATCTTCCCAAGGTGTTCAAGGTGGGGATTATGGTGTCTGTGTCCAGTGCTCGGCAAAAAAGCTTCCCCAACCCACCAAAGGGGCTGCTGGGCTGTACTGAAATGTCAGGCCCCAAGATGCAGCGTGGCCATTTGGGAAGACTTAACAGAGCCATCCTCGCTGCCACTGATAAATTCAGGAGCAAACAAAGGCTTCCAAAGCCTCCTTCCAACAAGCCTACCTTGCCAACTGAGACAAAACCCAGCACCAGCGCAGAGGAAGCTGCCAGTGCTGGTTCAGCCTCAGCGCACACCTTCTGTTACGGAGAAGCAGGAGAAAGGGGTGAGATCCTTCTCTGAAGGCACCTGCTTCTTCCTTCACCTCTTTGCTGACCCTCTGCTCTGCAGCGGGCACAGGACAGGCTGCTAAAGCAGCAAATAAAATAACTAGACAAAGTGAGGTATCAGCTCACCGCCCGGGTCAGGGAGTCACGCTCGCTAACTAACGGATTTGTAAAGACACGACCCTGCAGGTGAACAAAATATATACACACCAAGACATAAAAGGTGGGGCTGAAGCACCACCGTCGTGGCAAGTGAGAAATCAGAAGGGGATATCTGCGGAATATCAAGGCAGGTGGGCTGGAGAGGAGAGGAGTGGAGAGGAGAGGAGAGGAGAGGAGAGACAAAAGCAAGTAAGGAAATGCTGAGGTAAGTTAGCGTGGACGTATTAAGCACACAACGCGAAGTGAGATAAGCAAAAGGTGAAGCAATAAGCATCTGAAGAAAAGCTTGAAGGCCCATTGCAGCATTACTACGCTATACCCGCGCTACTCAGCGTCAGGAATACGAGGACACCGTGACCAACTTATCATTCATTGCTCCATAGGGAAGACGAGATGAAACGTTTTTACTCTGAACTAAAGGTGAAAAGGATTCAAATTCCGTAAGAAACTGCTAGGCTATATAATGAGCAGATTTGAAGCTACTTAGAGGAAACAGCATCAGAGAAGGATGTTCATCACCCTGGGCAGGCCACACAAATTAAGAGAAAGTAGAGCTGTGAATTACAATGAACAGAGACTAAATAGCTGCCTGTGTTGGATTAAAGGATTTAAATTGTCAGCTTGATGTATAATGAATGTGAAAACCCAGCACTTAATTAAATGGCACATGATAGAATAACTTTGTTATGCTTTAAACTGCTTAAGTTATCAAAGTATTCCTTGTATTTCGCAAGTGTTTAGCAGTATCTCTCTCCCTTGTGAGATCCACTCAGACATTGGTCATCTACCCTGTGCTCGGCTGTGGCAAAATACGGGGCTTTCTTTCCCCCCCCGCCTTGTTTTCTTGTTCTGTAATTTGAGTTTTCAAGCACGACTAGTGAACTTCTAGCAATGCGGTCACTGAACTCGGCTGAGACACAATGATGGGCTACCAGGTGCTCTAAGGATCCACTGCCCTTGCGACCAAACTGAGGAGACGCTGGGGCCTGACAGTCTGGGATCCAGGCAGAACTATCTCCCTGCTCACCATCCTGAAAACGACTCTGAGCTCTTCAACCGTGACTGCTCCCATGTGAAGGGTCCCAGCACTGGGCTGAGAGAGCAGCCTGGCCCCAGGCAGCCTTGGTCAGGCCCGGCTTGCGTCAAATGAAAGCTTCAGCCTCCTCCTTATCTGCCTTAAGGAGTACATCTGCGTTCTGTCATCGCATTCTGGTAACAGGAGCCGGCTGAATTTCTCAACCTGGGACGCAAGATTAATTGAGGTACTTTGTACAGAACGAGGACGGTTAGAAGGGAAATTCCACGGGAGAAGCGGCAGATGCAGCAGAGGAGGGATCCACCACAAAGGCTGGGATAGGGCTTTGGAATCACTTTTTGAAGGAATCCTAACACACAGAGGGACATAAAGACTAAACAAAGGTGATGAAGAGCATTTCTCTGTCCTACTAGGGTCGACGCGAAGAAACGTGACCACAAGGTCCTCAAGCAAATTCGCAATTCTTTTTTTCTTATCCCATTCAAATTACCACGTCCCTTCTAGAGCCTACAGCAACTTGTGTGTTGGGCATTTAAAAGGAAGGTTTCCCAAACCCCAGTGTCCTTGTGCATACAGCATGGTGAGGAAGAGCACAAGAGAGGAAGGACCCTTCCTCCTTTTCACACAGGCACAAGGAGGACACGGATCCTGGAGATGACCCAGTGCCCCAAAGGGGCATGGACACTGAAATCAGAGATATGTGAAACGCACAATCACAAACTGGGAGATAAAGAGAAAAAAAACCAAGTACTTACAGCTACTGCTATTCTTCCAAGTACATGTTCTGGAATTTTTCTATAAACATCCAAAGAACCCCCTGCAGGGACAAACAAAATGTGCTTAGGTAATACGAAATGAAATACTGCCCTAGATTTGAAGTCACAAGGGGTTTTCTAGGCCTTGGTTATTAATAAAAACACCATCAATGATATAACAATAACTGTGTCAGAAATAACTGACCTTAAAAAATCTACCAAACTCTGAATAAACACATGGAACAGCACTCAGCTCTCTTATGACCCACGTTACTTATTTTTCCTTGCAGCTTTGATCCTCAAACTCCTGCTAGAAAACCTCCCAGTTGTAGGACAAAATATCAAATTTGAGGAACTTGGAGCCACCAGCTTGGAGTAACTTCTCAGCAATAACAAAGTCATCCCAAATAGCAACAGTGGACTTGAAAATCCAAACCATCCAAACCACCCCTGCCCTGGGCAGCCTGGGACACGCCTGGGCAACCCTTGACAGTGCCCAAGAAATTGTTCCTCAGCTCCAACCTCAACCTCCCCTGGCTGGGGCAACTTGAGGCCGGTTCCTCTTGTCCTGGCGCTTGTTTCTTGGCAGCAGAGCCCGACCTCCCCTGGCTCCAAGCTCCTGAACGAACTTCAGGGAGTTGTGGAGAGCCAGAAGGTCTCCCCTGAGCCTCCTTTGCTCCAGGCTCAACACCCCCAGGTCCCTCAGCCGCTCCTCCCCAGCCTCCTGCTCTAGCCCCTTGCCCAGCTCCGTTGCCCTTCTCTGGCCACGCTCCAGCCCCTCCAGGTCCTGCTGGGAGGGAGGGGCCCAAAGCTGAGCCCAGGATTCCAGGGGCGGCCTCCCCAGTGCCCAGGGCAGGGAGGGTGATGATCCCTGCTCCGCTCCTGCTGGTACAAGGTGACTGAAACGTTACAGGAGACAACTGGGCAAACAGAACCATGGGATATGGATTCAGGAAATATTATAAAGTGGCCTAAACCAGTCAAAAAGTGCTACAAATCTGTCAAGGTTGAAGCTGTTCACCCACAGGATGAGAAAATACTTCTTCTTATCTTTACCTACATCTTCACACATCAAACTTAAAGGTCTGGGGGAAAAAAACCCCACAACACACCGGGAAGTCAAGGTCCCTTTATTTGCATTTTGTTCTTCCTTTAACCGACTGCTGTCGCTCTACGCCAGAAGGAGCGCACAACATGAGGCAGAGCAGAGGTCATCTCCAGCATAATTCCAAGTAATTTGTGCATGGTCAGTAAATACCAGCGTTGTGCGACATCATGAGGGATGCGTACCCTAAAGGCTTAAATGTTTGCAAGCAGGGATTTGGAACAGCAAGCATTTCTGTCTGTCATTTGAAAGATCTCAGAGCTCGCAGGAGCGTACGTACTCCAGGTATGTTTTGGTGTGAGGAGACGCTTCTTTACTATTGCTTAACATGGGCTTGGAAATCTGAGTGCAACTGCACGGGCAGAGCAAAGGGCTGAGAGCGGCACAGCGTAAGGACTTGTGGGCTTTGCTGAATAAATATATCACTTTTTGACCATATACAGAAAATCTGAGAGCTTAGTCACGCTTGGAAATAGGGCACAACTATCACTTGGACAGAAATAGTAAATATATAAAGAGACACGTAACAGGAACAACGAGCCACCCGAACAGGGAGAAAACAAAACGTACCATAAAACCCAAAAGGGTTTCACCCGTGGTCCCTATCATGAGGAAAAAAGCTACACTACAACGCTTCTGCTCAACACATTTGGCTTTGGAAACGTTTCCTGCCAGAAAGCCTTCCCTCCACAGCAAATTCTTTGCAAGATCCTTACTTCTTTACATCCGGCTTAACTGAACCTTCGTGAAAAACCTGGGTAGGTCATAAAATGCTGGCTCAGAACAAAATCCTGGAGAGAGCAACAGACTCTCACTTGTACCAACAACGTGATGTTAAGAGTCGGACGCTGTGAAGGGGTTTCTTGTGCACGAGACACAAGGAGATGGCATCTGTCGCGAGCCACGCTCTCGGAACCGATACGCAGAGGGCAGCGATGATTATAAATTGCTGCCATCAGCAGGCTTCTGCCTCTCCTCCAAGAACGCCACTCGGCACAAGATTCCCAAGCAAAGTAACAGCTCCGTAACGACAGCGGCATCGGATCGTGGGGAAGGGGGATGCTGTCGCTCGGAAGACTCGCGTCGGGAGAAAGAAGAGCCCGCTCAGAACGGAGCTCAGCGCAGCCCGGCTCAACAGCTGCGTGCGAAAATAATTCCTCCTCTTGCAATTAAGAGACGATTTCCACCGAAAACGCACAGGACGTTGGGTTAATAGATTTCCTTAAAAGAAAATCTGTTTTGGCTATCAAAACAGTGAAAGTGAGGAACAGCTGTTTCGTCAGCGAGGACAGATTGTACGGAAGGCTTGAATATCAAACTACAAATTAAGCCAGCACTTATTTCTGTTCTATTTACATTTTCCATAAAAGTAAAGCGACGTTACACTGGGGAAGATGCAGCACGCTATGGAAAATGGAACACAAACCCAATAGTAACCTGTTCTTTTTCAAAGAAACACCTCCGAAGTTATTAATACTTTGTATTTTCGAGTCATACTACTGCGTTTTGCTCCCACACCCTTATAGGAATTGCCCATTTATACACTTAGCAAACAAAACTCATTGACAACTCACCATCCATGAACTCTGTACACAACGAAATTCGGTTTTCTACAAAAAAAGCACCATAAAATCCTATGATATACGACGAGTCGCACTGGAAAAAAAAGAAAGGAAAAAGGGAAGGCTGTTTTAAAGTTTGCCGTAAGAAGGTTATAAGCAAGGATAATGAAGATGAAAAAATTCCATGTACCTTGTAAAGAATTTCTAGCTCCGACATTATCTGCTTCTGGAGTTCCAGTGTTATATCTAGGGGTATGACCTAAAATACAAAAAAACCAGATATATGACCAAAATTGACATAGAAAGTGAACGATTCGAAATAAAAAAACCTGAAGATCCATGGGGGAAAGGGGAAGAGAGGAATAGGTGGAAAGAATATTTAACAGAGTAAAGAGAAAAGGAAGGAAACGGAAATGGAAGGACAGAGTAAACTAAGATGAACAGCTGATTTTATCCATAAAATGTCCAAGTTTGTTTAATTCTCTATTTGCAGATGTCCCTGCTCCCTGCAGGGGTTTGGACCAGATGACCTTAAAAGGCCCCTTCCCACCCAAACCAGTGTGTGATCCCGATGACAGCAGACAGTACAGACAGCCAGGTAAGCATCACCAAAGCATTCCTCAAAGTGACTACAAACAAGCTGACTTGGAGCACTCAGCAGCTCAAACCAGCCGCTCCCTCTCACGCTGATCCACTGCTTCCTTCATCCAGCTCCTCATTTTTCACCATTTTGAGCCAGGACCAAAGTTCCAAGCGCTGCAGTGAAGCTGAGGTGAACTATCTGGAGTTTTCAGGATCTTCAAGACAGGTCCTCTCAATGAAGATGCTGGTTTCAAGAGAACCAGCACCGAAAATCAAATTTAACAAACAATTCTTTGCCACGATTATTTGAAGACTCGCACGCTCGATTCTGAAGTACTACCATGAAAACCCAAATGGACTCCAAATGCGTTTAGCTCAGCTTATTCTGCCACCACACAATATTTCACAGCTTAACAATTTAAACTAAAGGGCAACAAACTTTAGTCCGCTTGCAGAATTAGCAGAATAGATATTCGGGGTTGCACATACTGCTGATGAAACAAAATACAGAGACATTTGCGAATACACGTGTTTTACGGCATCCAGATCTGTCTAAAAGAAGAAAACGATAACCTGTTTCTAGCAAGAGTTTGCTTTAGGGTTATTTGTAAAAGCTGTCACTAAACTAAATTGTAAGTGCAATACAGGGCTGCCAAGAAACGTTTACCGCACTTGTCTAGATCAATAATCATTTGCCAACAATATTCACTTACATTTTTCCAGCGTGAAAAAACTTCAAATAATTTGCTGGAATCCCACCAGTTTTGCTCATTGAATATTAACAGAATTTAACCTGGTCGACAGCAACAAATTAAAATTTTAC
Source organism: Todus mexicanus (assembly GCA_013389965.1). Classification (NCBI taxonomy): domain Eukaryota; kingdom Metazoa; phylum Chordata; class Aves; order Coraciiformes; family Todidae; genus Todus; species Todus mexicanus. The sequence goes on along the minus strand of WEIS01018644.1, from coordinate 37,105 downwards.
CTCGCTCGTTTCTACTCCCAGCGAGAGATTTCCCTACGTTGCTCATGGCGAAGGCTTCGCCGACCCGAACAATGACTAGTTAGCATGATCAGCGTCAAGTACATCACTGACATCCCATCAACCAAGCCCTGGCATGAGGAAAGGTCTCTGGCTGATTTGCATTAACTATAATTACACACAGGCCCTGCATTCTAATAGTGCGGAGCAGCAGAGCTCCCCTATTTACAAGCGTTCGGGACACCATCAGAAGCTACAACCCAAGTCTGAGCTCAGCAGATCGTCGCTGTGCAGAGGTCCCCAGCCAGGGGGTAACCGAGCCACAGAGACGCCGATGAAACGATTGAGAGATGGGGGCAAGAGGAACCTGGGCTGGCTGGGGGGGTGGCAGCTGAGCTCCAGCATCTGTCCAGCTNCAGAGGAATACCTGAGCATATTTCCTCTCCTCTCCCCTACACCTCCAGGACAAATAAGGATGAGTTGTCAAGTTAAATACAAGCAGTCAAGTGACTGAATTATAATTTACTCTGTGCTCAATTTAAATTAGTGTGAGGCTATTAAAATATACAGTATAAATACGGCAATTCATCACAAGCTGTCATGGATGACTTCATCTATTTGCTGGAGTGGCATACGTTCCACTGAAGGGAGCGAGAGCAAAATCACAGGTCAAATTAAGCTGCTATTCTGGTTTAATTCACTTCCTTAATCTGTGGCGACGTAATTGTCTTTTACAGTATGTACAACTCAAAGGAAATTTGGGAGTATTCTAGTCGGTATACAAATGATTAATCAAATGGTCCATTTAAATGCTAGTTTAAGAGCAGGAGAAACTAAAAGCCGTTGAAGAATGGCAATTAGCTGGCGTACGCTCGGGTTTGTCATTCGGATTCTGCCCTCTAATTAGAAGAAAAGTTACCTTCGGAACAATCTGTTGAATCCTCTGCATGATTTCTTGCTAAGTTTACATAAACTGTGGGATGATGTCGCTTTGCTCTGTAACACAGGTATTAGCGCTGGTTTGTTTTCCTGTTCAAATTATTTTGCAGGATTATCGACCAGCTGGAAGTATTTCGATCGACAGGTTTTCAGCATGTTATCTTGTCCTATTAAATTGATATATAATTGTCAAAAGAAGTCCCTAAAATGCAGAACTCTTTCATGGACCCATCTTGAGATGTTCCTACAAGCGTGGCAACCCCCTGTCAAAACTTTTGATCATATCAAGATGCTGGCACAACCATCCTCTTCTTACTGCTCGTTACGCAGAGCCGTAGATGCCTTTACGTTCATTTTCTTCACCGTGCAAACCAGCATGATCACTGCCATAGCAGGTTTCCTGACCTCCAGCTTAGGAGCACGAGATTTTAAACTATAACAACACGCAGACGTTGATGTAACACTAAAAAAATAGAAGCGAGAATGACAGGACCACCATGAGCAGTATCTAGAAGAGAACCTGGTTTCCCCAATCTTCAGGACGCTAATTACCCACCAGGACTACCCCAAGCCCTTGGACTCGAAGGGGAACGAGGAGGTGAAATTGCTGGGGGAAAAGGCTTTTGGCCACAGGGAGGTGATTTCAATTAACCTTGCAAAGAGTGAACTCATTTCCCCTCCTGCCTGGGGGATTCTTCTCGTGCTCCACCTCCTCTCCAGGCAGCTTCTGAGGGCGCACGGCCAGCGAGCAGCGATGCTGACCCTGAGCAGGGCTGGTGCTGACGGTGCTCTCTGCAGAGCTTGAAAGGGAGGATTTGAGGAAGCAACGTAGCAGGTACTAGGGAAAAGCAGCATCCTGCAATCCAGGGATCTAGGGGGAAGAGCTTTGCTAGTTCCACATTGAGAGTTGCAATAAAAAAAATATATTTTTAGTATTTAACTTGTTGTTCTTCTGTGCCTATTGCAACTGGGAGAATTCCTCTATATCTTGAACTGCAGGTTTAGGACTGATGGATATTGCTTGAAAGGGCTTTTTCCAAGTGACTTCTCTAAAAGCTTTTCCAAGCGACTTTTCTAAAAGCTTTTCCAAGCGATACTTGTGTTCCATATAATCAGAAGTTATTTCAATTCCCGTATTTTCCACAGGTAGAGAGAATCATCTCAAATCCAGCAGTAAGCATTTCTCCTGCTGGGGTGAAGGGATTTATTTACGTGATCCTCAGGAAAGCTGAAACCTGGGCAGAACCTCCTTCTAATAAATGACATCTGATTGGAACCACAAGAACTTGAGCCCAGGTCTGGAGTGTTAACCTTAGACCTAAATCCTGCCTGCTAAATACAAACGCTTCATTTGAAATCTTAGTAGAATCTGACATCTTTAAATCCCATTTCAGGCCAATTCTGCTTGCAGCCACCAGCTCCCGTCACTCCTCCTCTTGCTCTCCTCTCCCAACCCCACATTCTTTCAGTTTAACTCAGTTACACCAATAACGACTGAATAAAAACAGTGGAAAAAAAAAAAAGAAATGAAGAAAAAAAGCCCCTTTGACGGTTTTCTAAGTAATTATTCCATAAATTATATATTTCAAATACACCTTTTTAAGATCACAAACTAAACCAGCTTTTTAAGATATACCTCTTCTTTAGAACCCAAGCTAACCCACCTTTTTAAAATACAACCTTTTTAGATCCTGAACTAAATGATCTTTTAAATTTTCTCTTTTTTTAAAAGATTCTAAACTATTAATTAGAATTTTATGAATGCAACAACTAATTTGTTTTCTAAATAAATTTGTTTTCTACCGCTTCGAGTTGTCACAAAATTGTCAAATTTAAAGCAAGTTTGATAGATTAAAAAAGGACAAATGTCATTTTTTTGGGGGTGTAGATTAACTGTATTAATAATTTCATTTAATTTACCAAATTGCATAAAGTGTTGGCATACTGTTGTCAGAGCTGCGCTACTCAGTTTGAAGTGAACTTGAGAGCAGACTGGTTATTTCTCTGACCAGGTAACACTACAGGGCACGGCTTGACTGCAAAGAACAGTAACAAGAAAAATCCAAAGTTGAATTAAAAATCTCCACAACTAATAAAACATAAATAAACCAGAGAGGGGGACATTGAAATAAACAAACCTGTTAAAGTCATGAAATCTCCTAGGAAAAGAGAATATTACACCAAAGAAAAGAGGGAGATGCTCTTTGATTTAAAAATGAGGTTGCAGAATGTGCCCTTGGGGACAGTTTGGCATCGGCAGAGATGGGTCCAGGCTGAAACCTCCCGACCTTTCCAGCCCCAGGGCTCTGGAAGCAGCATCTCTGCCGGTTCCCGGAGAGGCACAAACCACAACGGTGCATGGACACATCCACATCACCCCACGGGAAGTTGTGGTGGTACCTACGCCCTGCGCCAAGCGATTCCCGCTGGAGAGAACCTGGATTTGGGGAACTCCGCGCTCATTCGGAACAACTACGTTGCTGGGCTGGAGTTCTCCTGCATAAACAACGTGGACTTGGATGCAATAAAATAAACGGAGATGTAAGAGAGGGAGGGGAAGGAAACCAAGGTCAAGGAAGAATGGAGAGAAAGAGAGAGAGAGAGAAAGAAAGAAAATTACTGTAATATCTTACCTTTACTGCTAGTATTTTTCCACTGGGGACATGATACGCCCTGCGTAAGGGGGAAAAAATTAAATAACTTGAGACCACATAAAATTACCTCAATACATACGTGCAACATGTGCACGCTAATTTCACAGCAAAATGACTTGGAGCTAATAGGTTGTTACGTCAAACCCATTTTCTGCAGCGTTTCTGGAGAAAGACTGATGAAAACAATTGATCAGAAGCTTGTATTTACAATGCAACCACTTAGCGGGTTTTTATATTCACGTGTTTGCTCGAATATCTGCACACTGGAGACTTGTACAGCAGAAAAGGAAACTTCCAAGTACAGACTTATGGATTTTGAGGTTTTCTTTCAGTGAAATAAAATTCTGATAGATCCGTTTTACAGGATCTTTGCATAAAACAAGGTTTATCACACAAGTTTGCCGGTGTTTTCAGTGGTGGGACAGCAAAATCTGCAGCTATATCCACGCAAATAAAGTAAAACAGGTAAAGAGTGATTCTATATCAGAACTTAAGGACCTGCGGAAAACATCAGCAAAATGAACTTTCAGCATTTGTATTTAAAATCAGCGTGTGTGCGTGTAAGGTTAGAAGGCGTTACTGTTGATGCTCACGCGTACCCCAAATCATTTCCCACAGGATTTCAAACGCACTTTGTCTTCATTTCTGAAGCCAAATATTTAGAATTGGCCGTTTAACAGCGACTTGTGTATTCCTAACTCGTAAAAAAATAAAAAGGTAGGCGGAAAAAAAAAAAAGGAAAAGAGAAGTCTACTAAAAATCCACTGTAATTTTGCATAAAAACAAAACCATTAAAGCTTTTCCTCTTCACTGGTTTTATTGTCTCGCACTGATTTATGACACTATGCACAGTAATGTCATATACATGGCACTAACTTTAAAGAATTGTAGTATTTTACCAGTGTGTACCTCTAGCAATTATTACTGGAGAAGCTTTAATAGTTCTTTTTTTTTTCTTCCATGCAAAAATCATACTCAGGACAGGACGAGACTTTTGTTTAATCTTATTTATAATGCTGATAGTCTCTTTTTTTTGCATGCAAAAATCATACACAGGACAAGATGAGAATGTTGTTTGATCTTATTTATAACCTGGAACGCTCAGATAATTTCTGTTAATAGCTCGGAAGTTTCCAAAAAACTTAATTTAATGACTCGGGGAGAAACATTTCTGTAACTAAGAGGCATTAGCTTTGAGGAACAAGCACAGTTTTAGAAGGCATACCAAAAATCAGAGTTATTTCATATCAGTACGACACCCCAAAAGCCGGAGCTCTAACAGAGTGGGAGCTGAATGTAGAATCAGTGAATCGTGTGGAGTCAATGAACTCTGCTGTAACTAGGGATGAACCAAGAGTGGCAAAAACATTCCGGACTTAAGATCAGCAGAAATGATAAGAAAATGAACAGGTTGAGCTAGGATGCTTAGCGTCTGTTCGCTTAATATGTACTGTGCTGGACAGTTTGGCAACTTAATTAGCTTGTCAAGAAAGCTGATCTTTTTTCCATAAGAGAGATCTCCTGTTTCCAAGTGAATTAAAAGGGAAGACTTGATTATTTAATTATGATGCACGCTAATTCATCCGTGGAAGTATGGGTTAAATTTCCAGCAGAGGGCAGATACCTGGTTTGGTTTACAGAGCACTGACAGTACCAATTTAACATTTAATTATCGCTCAGAATTGGATCACAAAGGAGATACCATGCCCATGGGTATGGCGTGTCCAGTGGCTTCGCTACCTGGGAGGAAAGGAATTTGTTTACTCTGGGCTGATCCGGGCATCTCGATTGTCCTGACCTTCCTCAACACAATAACTGTAAAGTGATTAATGAAGTTTGAATAGGAGCTTTGGTTACACCAAAAGACAACCGTACACCTCTGTAGTGCTTTAATTAACAGCTAACACTTCAAATTAGCCTGTAGTTGCTACAGTAATTACCCGTTCCAATGAGTGTGTAGGGAAAACGGTTTTGTTAGATATTATGGAGAACTGCAAGTTGGAATTGATCATTTTGGTTACAGTCAGCAGAACGAAAGCCGGAAGATTTAATACCTTGATGCAGCTTCAGAAAGATGCACTGAAAAAAGAAAAGAAATCCCACAGAATAATGTGCACAGTGTGAAGAAAAACAACTTCTTGTGCACACTGCACCCGCCAGTCAGCGTGTGGATGTCTCCGAGGAGACCAAACAAGTATTCATCCCTTACAAGGGACGTGAAGTCTCAACTCAAGGTTCAACCCTCATGGATTTCAGTGTCACCTCCAAAAATAAGGAAATAAAAAGTAAGGTTGGTTTAAAGCTCCAGATGACGTACGAGAAAAGGATGGGGAGACTCAACCATCACATACTCGGAAACCTCCCCACCAGAGAAAAGAAATCTACATCTCTTCTTTCACGTTCCCACTTGAGTTCATTGTTCTGAGCCCTCTACGTTCACCACAAGGAACGGCTTCTAAGCAAGACTGGCAGGGTTGTGTCAAATATTTTATTAACCTTGACTATTAACCATATCCCTGGACAATTAAAGCCCTGAAGGGGCTCAGGCGAGCCAAGTCCTTTAGCATAACTTTGTCTCCTCTACTCTGAAAATGGAGAAGAGCCCCTGAGGGCAGCGTGCCCAGCTCCGTGACAAAAGCTTGGTTATTTTTTTTTGGGGGGGGGGCGGAAAAAGCCCACACTCCACTTGAACAAAACCCTCCAGCTAAGCCAGAAAAAACTTCTGATGGACTGCGGAGCACGACGTGCGTATCCCTTGTGTTCCAGAAAATAAAAATCAATATCGTGGAAAACTAGAATAGGGCTTTGGGGGAGCTGCCAACTCCGCGGCATCTCCCCCCGCCCCGTCTATAAGATGTGTTTCTACAGGAAAGCAAATTAAGAAATGAAAGCGTCAGAAGCAGCTGCCTTCTGTCTGAGAAAGCAAAGGGAGAAAAAAGGTAAACTGAATTTCACATGGCCTGCTTTGTTCTTCCTCAGGTCTGCTGCAAAGAAAACCAGAGGAGAAATGTAAGATGCTTTGGCTGAAACCCCTTTATGGAATAAACCGCAGCCCATCCTAATATGTAATGCTGAGATTTCACACGCTGAATACAGTGAATTTCTGCTCAGTTCAGGAGTAAACCACACAAACCCAACCAAACAGAACATGCACAAGCTTCTTAATAGACAGCTTGGATGTCAAACGATGAGATTCCTCCCTCTTTCAACTTGCTAAGACTAACAATTTTATATCCTCCCTGTGAGAAATTTTACCTAAAAGCACAGTGGGGAGCTGCGTTCCTTGCTGTGATCGTGGTATAATCTCTTCCAGGGCAAGGAAACAACTAACTTCAGGTTTTAACATGCAGGCACTCAAGAGAAACAGCAATTTTCAATTTGCTCTCTGATTTTTAATTGTATGTGGGCAAATGCTTTATGAGTGACTTAAGGACGGTCACAGCAGAAGCATGGATTGAGGATGCAGAGACCCCTGAGCTTGCTCCAACAGCTTCTCCTAACGAATACAGGAACTTCTCCCTACGAACCGAGTTCACTATTATCTGAACGCTCAACGCAGTCTCCACCTAGAAGCAAAAAATCATTAGAATTATTATATCACGCTGCTAATGCTGATGCAAGAAAGCGCCGAAGAACCCTGCAGCAGCTCCTGCTCCCCATCTGGTCACTCTGGCCACCAGGATCTATACTCTTCTATTTTTTTCCCCCCCAATAGCCACGGAAACAATTTCTAATCAATAAGAGATTCCTTGGCAAGACCAAATGATTCAAGGGAAAGCCATGACCTGTCTGCCATGCCGATGAGTCAGTCCCTTACCTTCCCAGAAATATAACTAACATCAGCAGATATGACAAGATGATGTAGTGACAGCAGCGTGGTGTTAGCGACGCGACGGCAGAAGGCAGGGATGCACCGCGCCCCTCTGCTCGAGGGATCGGAGAAACTCAGGCTAAGGCCACCAACTCCCATCGGCTGGAGCTCTGCTGGCTCACACAAAGCGTTCTGCTAAACGATGCTCTAAACAGATGAAGAGGTGGTCAAAAAGGACCTCTGCACACCATCGACCTCCCTCTTGAAGTGGGACTGCAGCAGTGGACAAGCTCAGCCGTAGCTCTGCGCTGAAAGCCCTGCGGATGGAGATCCCGTGCCGCTCTCATGCCCTGCTCCACCATCTTACTCGCAAAGAGGTTTCTCCTCATGTCCAACACGACATTCTCAAGTGGCAACCTGAGGCCACAAGATAAAAATAAAAGGTATATTTCAGGTCCTTGTACCTAGATACATTTCCTGCCGCTTCACACCTTGGTGCGTGCTCATTATATACATTTGCTAAAAACATCAAGCCATCACGTCCCTTGACAAGAGTCGCAAACACCGGCCTGTTTCCCCACGTCTCCTATCAGCTCTGCACTGATGAACTGTCCTCCAGACACTCTCCTCACTCAACACACAGTGTAATGTCTATGAAAGGTCTCTGGAATAGCAGCAGAGGGGTTGGACTTGATCTCCACAGGTCCCTTCCAACCCCTACCATCCTGTGATTTCCTACCACACACAGAAGCCATGGGTCTCTTATTTGAGTTAAAAAGTTGACACCGAAAGCGACGGGCTGTAGCAAGCGGCACCTTCAGATGTCAGGGCACTGAATGAAGTCAAACCGAACATTTTCCTGCCCTGTGAGAAATAACCTAGAGCAAAACGACTGTGTCAGTGCCGCGCAAGATGAATGCAACTCTCTAAGTGTTATGCGTCGCAGAAGGACACGCCAGTCACCAGCTGCAAACTATACGCAGCAAATCACCCACAGATCTGGTTTATTTGATAATTCTTTTAATTCCACCCCCCCCCTCTTATTTTTTTCCCTAGTGTTGCCACTGTCTGTCGCGCTCCTCATCGGACTCTGGCAGCCTAATGACAGAATTGCCACGGCCTCCGATGTAAAGAAGCAGATTCAAATTGTTTCTAGGAAATAAACACTTTGACAGTTGTTGCCTCCTGCAATAGGCAAACACATTAGCCTGACGCTCGGGCTGTTAAACCAGGAAATCCAAAGTGCACAGCAGTTGTAAAAAGGAGTTTTTATGGGGGCTGAGCGAGTTCAAACAGCAATCGACGCCAACCTCCCCGCTCTCTGAAATTCCATTACAGATGCTTGAGTACCGACTGCAAAATGATTTGTTGTTAAGCTAGAAAGCAAACAAACAAACAAAGACTTGTGTCTAAATTTTAAACTTTTCCAAAGAGTGGAACTGGCAGGAGTAAAGAAAACACTGAATAGAAAAGCATCTCGTTCGGTCCATCTCCGTGGGAAGGAGGAGAAGGTTTTGGCATCCAAGCCACAATGAAACCCTCACCTCTTCTGCGCTGTAACCTATGACTATTTCCATCTGTTACCACTTCCATGAGTCTCCACTGCAGCCAGTCAGGGTCAATCTTTGAAAACGGAGTTACAAGTCCTTCTCTTGGGACCCATCCCCTTGCAGTTCTCATTCCTCAGAGAGACCCGTACAAAACAGAGAGCTCTAAACACAGTGACAGCTTGACCTTGACATCGCTTGAGGAGGCTGTGGTGCCACCACCACCAGTACCAGGTGGCTCGCTACCACAGGACCAAACCAGATCAGGAGCAGACGTAGTAATGTAGTTCAGCTGCTGGCTTCAAACTAGCTGAAAGGACAGAGGACAGCAGAGCGGTCATCAGCATAAAGCCTCTCTGTACAAAATAAACCCATCACAATTTCAGAAAGATATCTGAAGCAACAGAGCGAGCCAAAAAGTGCGTCACATCCTATGGTGATAGCAAATTAGATGCTAACGTGTCTCTGCAACGAGACCTAAAGCTGGATTTTCTGCATTGCAAAATCATTTGTTCATGAGATGTGTCTCCTGTTGGGACAGGACAAGGGGGGATGGGTTGGAACTGCAAGAGGGAGATTGAGAGTGGAGAGAAGGGAGAAATTGTTGGTGCTGAGGGTGGGGAGAGCCTGGCCCAGGTTGCCCCGAGAGGTGGTGGCTGCCCCATCCCTGTCCCCATTGCAGGGGAGGTTGTTGGGGGCTCTGAGCAACCTGCTCTAGTTGCAGATGTTCCTGCTACCTGCAGGGGGGTTCAAATAGATGACTTTGAAAGGTCCCTTCCAACCCAAACCAGTCTGTGGTTGTGCTCATGACACAGTGTAAAAAACTATTAAGGAAACCAGAGATGTTCGGGAATTCACTGATGATCAGTAGCAGAGAACAGAACTGTGCCAAGCAGCAGCAGTTTTCCAGGTATTCCCTGTAACAGCTGAAAGAGCGATTTCTTCTAATCACAGGCCAGTTTCAAGCAGAAAGTTTCCACTTCCCCAGGAGCAGGTTGAGAGAATAAACACCACGAGGTCAGTTCCATTGCTCCAGTCACTCCCGGACTACACTGAGATACCATCTTGATGACCACCGTGCTAGAAACAATTCCAGCATTGCTCCTCTTAAGTCACTCCTTGCCACGGGCATAAAGAGAGCCATGAAGGCGGGCATCCACCGCTGGCACAGCGGGCTAAGCCTTATGATGATCAGAGGGTACCTGAGCAGATCAGTTTTAGCATTTTGAATGAGCATTCTGAAAGCGTCTGGGATGAAAAGAAATGGAAAACTCAACATCATAGAATCATAGACTCATAGGACCAGTAAGGTTGGAAAAGACCTCTAAGACCATCAAGTCCAACCCTCACCAGTTACCTCGGAGAAGAGACCAACACCCGTCTCACTACAACCTCCTGTCAGGGAGTTGTACAGAGCAATAAGGTCTCCCCTCAGCCTCCTCTTCTCCAGGCTTAACTCCAGCTCCCTCAGCCGCTCCTCACAAGACATGTTCTCCAGACCCCTCACCAGCTTCTTTGCCCTCCTCTGGACCCGCTCCAGCCCCTCCATGCCTTTCTTCCAGAGCAGTGGTGTTGTTACCCCAGCATCAAAAAGTAATTTCCTTAATTTAGGAGAGGATCAAACACAACATTGGAGCATAATGGCAAAAAACGAGGATTCCTACATAAAATACACACGGCTAGAAGCTGGGCACGGCTTGGTAGTGGTAGATTCCACCAATTCTCCACTACACGGAGCGTTATTTGGACCCAAGCAGCAGATGATCTTGCCCACGCTCACGCACCACCTCCATCGCCGCTAACGAGAGCTGACTCCCATTTTCAGGATTACTATTCGCTTAATCCTCCAAGCTACGGGCTCACAACGCAAACAACCCAACTTTAATTTAAGAATCATCCAGTTTCTAATTAAACAGCCACAGGCAGCTGGCTGGATACATTTTAATCAGTTTCCATAACCTATTGATTGTATACTGAGGCTTAAAAATTAAAAGTAAAAAGATGACCGGGGAATTGTCCCATCTCAGAACACCAGTAGAACCCTCTGTAAATAACTCCTCTTTTAACCATCAGCTAAATGAACACTTCAATACCGCACTACAAAGTCTTCTGCAAAATTACTTTAACTAACAAGCAGAAATTTATCAGCTTCAGCCAAAATCAATGCTGAAATCAATTTGAACACTGGTTGTGTCTAAAGGGGCTCATTGGCAATTTAGGGAAATTACACCATGTAAATGCCTGTGCTTTAATTGAACAGTTTCATCAACTAGGCTGTGATTGCTGTCCATTCATTTATTTACTTTCGCTGCAGCCACCATTCTGCAAAGGAATGGGTTTTGTCAGACTTGAAGGGGGTACTTTATCTTCATTTTATGCACTTTTGTGCAAAACAGATTTTATGAGGCAGGCAAGCGATAGCCGGGGTCAAAAGAAACAAGTGAACAGCAATCACTGGTCAGTCTTGTTTAAACTGCACTGATAATATGCAGAAATTCGGGGGGTGGGGTGGGGTTTCAAATTTAGTCCAGCTCTTATTGTTCTGATGCTTTTCGTTGTCATTGAAAAATAAGACAAACAGAAAATGACTGTAGCATGGGAAAGGAAATAAAGGAGAACGCCTCCCCAACTGCAACACAGCAATGCAGGGAGATGCGATCTGCAGACCTCACGTGGCCACAGATTTAATTTAATGCCAAACAAAACACCGAACGGTCCTGAGCCTCCTTCCCTCAGAGCTGCATCAAGCTCCAGGCTGGGACAAGCAACATGGATAAAACGTCTTGAGAACCTGCCCTGGAAAGTCCAACACCAACAAAGCCACGTGGGTGCTCCGTGATGGAAACCTGCAGAGATGGGCTCTGATTCTGCTGCTGCTTTGCTGCCTTGGGAGAATCATTTCCTTCTGTCTCCGCTGATCCTTGGCCATGGACAGAGGACGACACCAGCATCCAACCTCTCTGGGCAGCCTGGGCCAGGCTCTGCCACCCTCAGAGCAAAGAATTCTTTCCTTAGGTTCAGATAGAACCTTCTGGGTTCCAGTTTGTGCCCGTTGCCCCTTGTCCTGTTGCTGGGCAGCACTGAAAAGCCAGAAGGAGCAAACCTTGCCGAGCCAAACCTCCTCAGGGAATGATAAACTCTGGCTATTCCATCACCATTCCAGCAAACAGAGCTAAATCACCTCCACCTCCCTCGCTCTCAGACGCAGCTAAATCTCCTCCAGCTTCCTCACTCCAGAATTGACAATGTTTTTCCCAGCTAACGTTAGAGGATCTGCAACTCGCCCGCAAGGCACCATTTCCAGGCTGTCTTGCAAGAGATAGCAACCTCCCAGCTGCCTCGCCACGTGCTAATGGGGCACCCCAAGGATGGTTGAGATGGAGAATAAAGAACCAGGCATATGCTGGAACGTGCAACTCAACCAAACAGCAAAACTGCTCAAGTAAATGGCTCAAACAAATTAAGCTTCTGCATTTATCCCGTCTTTTTCCCAGCTATACAACTCTTCGGGGCGGTGCATCATCAACAGCCACTTCTCTCCCAATTACTCAACTCAAACTGAAGCCGTCTGGTTTAACGGCATTTTGGTAGGATGATAACTGGTTCTGCCTTTTCTTCCCTCTCTCTCTAGATAACTTCACAAATTAATTACGGCATCGTTGGGACTTCACGTTGTTTTCAGCATGCAGAGCGTTGCAGCTTGCTGCTGCAGAAGACTCCTCTAAAAGGATGCAGA
>WEIS01018644.1:0-23784 GCA_013389965.1 Todus mexicanus | reverse complement strand
AGCCCAAACTGGGCATTCTCCAGCTGCTAAAAAACAGTCGATAAAAAAATGAGAAAGCCTGTCGCAGAGCTGGAAGGTCGTGCATCTACCAGTGGAGCAGCCTTAGGGCCCTTCTTGTCAGGTCAAACTTCCATAAAATCCTGGCAGCCGAGAGCTTCCAAAAATGCATAAAATTGGACTTCAGATATACCATGGAAAGCAGAAATCCCAGTTAATGACGTAAACTACCTACAACAACTGGCAAACAGAAGGGAAGGGCACTGGTGCGCCTTCAGTGCTTGTTACTGCAGATTTCATCGCTTCCTTGACAATCTCTACATGCTGCCCACTATGCACCAGTGGAAGAACTCTCTGATTGTTTGTATATTCAAAGATACTTTTTGAAAACACAGTTTGGGATTATTTGTGCGGTCCCACAGATTTCTGAAAATACAAGGAAGGAGAAATGGAGAACGATTAATTGGTTGCGTCATACCAAACTCTGTAATTGTTCTATTCCTTAATTCAGAAAAGAATGCATCGAAAGGTAGTGGGAAACCCAGGAAGTCGAACAACTATAAAATCCCTTCTTTTTAGAGCAGGAAAAACATTTAGATTCAGCAAGTTCTCCCTGGAAATATTGCTATAAAGTATTGATTTTTTAGCAGACTCAATTGACTGAAAAGTTGTTTGTATAGCAATATTGGCCAAGCCAATATACTGGAACAATTTTGCTACACACAGTAATCAAGTGTATTTCTGAAGTATAATTATACTGTCATAAAAATAAAGCTAAGATACCTCTTCTCTAAGCAATAAAACAGTCGCAGCTGTAAAGAACCCAAATAAATGAAATACATTTTCTAACTAAACATAGCGTCTTCCAAAGAGAACAAAACCACCTCCCCTCTCCCCCTTAAGCCAAGGTTAGCCCGAGAAGTGATCAATACTTCAATCTCAATAAAGTATTTCAATAGTAGTTAATTCACGGGGAAAAAAAAAGAGAGGCTGAAAATTTTTGCTCAGCGACCTGCGACGCGCTATCTTGTCAGCTGGACGCTGAGAATATATCATTGCCATAATGGATATGACTTTAGTATAAAGAGCTGGAAAGAAAGAAAGAAAGAAAGAGGAGGGAGTGAGGGGGAAAGATACGGCATAGACAGGCTCGTTCTTTAGCTTCAGATCAATACTACACAGCCTCTTCTGAAGCAAAGCGACAGCGCGGAATGCTGGAAGAGGAAAACAGCCAAACGTTTGCAATTAATTTTATTTGACAAACGTTCATTGATTTACTGGAATAAAATATACGTGGGCTGCTATCTATGACTAGAGCAATCCAGCTACCTGGGAGCATTCCATTTTACAATTTCTTATTGGCTCACGTAGCGAGGGAGAAGAGGCTCCCCTCTACCAAGGGGTGAAGGTTCCAAGGTTGGAAACTCTGCCCCCTGCTTCGTCTGAAGCATGTCACCACGGCATGGACCAGCAGCTCTTGGGGGACGAAAGAGGAGATCGCTCTTGGGGGATGAAAGAGGAGACTGGTACAACCCTTCAAACCTAGAAACAAATTTGGGAAGATCTGAGAGGAACGAGTAGCTTGGAAAGGAGTTTAGGGAGAAAATCGTATTTTGGTTTTATATCCTGCTATTATTTGCATTGCAGGGGAAGTCAGTCTTCAGGAATGTGTAAAACATCCGCGGGTAACACCGGTGCCCGTTCCCTGGAGCAGCGTAGAATGGCGCTCGCACTGGAAAAGACACTCCAAAGAGTCACTGTGGCCACTAATTTAAAAGATGAACGCAGTAAAAAGGAAAAAGAAAGGCAGAAGTATTTAACGGACAGAAAAGAGGGCTCCTGCTTTTCCAAGTAGCATTCTTTACCTTCCCAGATTGCTGGCAAATGCAACACTCGGCGAAGCAGATCACAGCATCAGCCTGCACAACGCAGCGAGGCAGCGCAGGAGGGCCACGAATCTTCTGCGTTCCCTCCTGAGCTATCAGCCTCCAGTGTTCCCATCCCTGCTCCTTCACTGCTCCTGCAAACTCTTACTAGAGCAGTATTCATCACAAGAGAAAGCTTATTTTGGTAAAAATACTAAATGAAGAGCAGGCATGTAACGACACTACCCTTCGAAAACACAAAAAAGAAGCCCCAAAGTGCAAGTTTGCCTTTCCACAGTATTACATCCCAACTTCCTGGAGGAATTTTAGGAAATGGGCAGTGCATACTATGCACGTGGCAACACTATAGAAGAATAAGATGGTTTTAAACCAGCTAACAGCATGTTATCACTGCACACACTCAGCCCAGGCAGCCCACGCGGAATAGAGCTGCTCCTTGCGAATAGGGCAGATGCAGGTTGACCAACAGACGCTAAGTTCAGCAGACCCTCAAGTGCAAAACCATCAGCCAAGTCACTTGGTTTGCATTCCTGAGACTTCGGCTGCTACTACAGGAGCGAGACCTTTGGTATGACCTGGAATGGTTGTTCTTACAGTGCTCATGATTTTGCATTGCCAGCTCCTTATTTCAGCTACTACTCTAAAGAAAATGCCCCAGAACTGGGTTTGCAATGACACACGTGGGTTCCTTCACTTGCTGGGCTATTCCTTGGCCCTAACTGTGCCTCAGGCGCCTTCCGCAGGGAGCAGAGCACGTGGTCCTCCTTTGTGATGCTTCTCCCACCTACATCTGCTCCCACAGCCTCCATCGGCACACGAGGAAGGAAAGGAACCTTTGTTTAATCAGAGCACACCAAGAAGTCAAGGTCTGAGCTGTGAAGTTCAACCCTCTCTCTCAAATCCTCCTTATTATAAAAGAAGAAAACAACACCGTTTCTGCAAAGTTTCCTGGTCTAGGAGTATCTTCCAACGACATTTCTGAACCATGCTCCATCTCCAAGGCTGAGCTGAATCTGAAGAGTCTGTTCAAAGACTGGAGTCGTCCCTTTAAGGTTTTGGAAGCCCATTTTTGTTAAACCTTCCGCAAGGAGAGGCGCTTTGCAACGTTGGCAGCCAATTAGAAACTTCTCAGCTAAATGCGCCGTAGCTTTTTAAAACATTTTTGTAAAAAATAAAAAAAAAATTAAAAAAAATCGAATATCAAAGTTAAAAATGTCTAAGGTATAAACAAAACCGTAATGGGATGCTGAGTTACTGTATATGGTAAATAGCTCTCTGGAGGAAACCTTTATTACTCCCTCAGGGCTTTCTTACAAAGTATGGATTTCTTAATTCCTAGTGGAATATTTTTCATACACCACTGCAGACTATTAAGTACCAGATATTACATTATGTAGTTTAAACTTTGCACTATGCATGAGAAAGACCTTCCTGTAGAGAAAACTCTATCTCCGCTATTATAATCTTTACAATATTAAAATTAATACTGGCTGCAGGGTATGAGCTTCACTACCAAAATTTGGGGGAGTTTATCATTTAATATATTCATCAGCCGGCGCGTGAAGCTGCTCGGGAGGGAGGGAAGTCACTGCAACAGCAGAAGGGGGATCGACTCATTTTGAAACGCTAGAGAAAGGCAGAGCAACGGTGTCATCGCATCCCAGCACCAGGCTAGCAAAGGGCGTGGTAAACCAGCGCGAATAACGGCATTGCGAATACCGACGACAATTCATTACGCTTCAGGCCATTTCAAGTTCCACTCGTGAACCATTAACTTGTTACCCAGGAGGGATTCAGAGCTAAGTCTTAAAAAGATAATAAAAATGCAGCAGCCCCCACGGCACCCAAGAGCAGATACCTTGTAAATATGTAAAGAGAATTCTTTAAAAGCGTGTATTAAGAATTTATTTTCTAATTTATTTTTTTTTTTTCTGCGTAGCAGCAGCAGCTCATCGATATCTCAACACAAATACCAAGGGGGAGGGGGAAGAAGAAAAAGAAAAAAAAAAAAAAAAAAAAGAGGGCCGTTAAATTTTATTTTCAAGCAATTGTAAGTGAAATTCAACACTCACTTGTAGACTGTGCCTCCATTGCCATGACCGAGGATGTCTCGATACCGTATGTCTTGTTCATTCATCTCCACAAGAAAGAAAGAAAAACAAAAGAGATGTCATGCTGTGGATGGAAATGTCAAGGAAAAGCAACTCTAGGCCATAAACAACAAGCAGTCTGGGTCATTTCAAGTTCAGCTGCAAGAACGAGAAGATCAATACAACATTTGCTGTCCAATTTATAAAAGACGATACCAAGGGACAAAGTGATGGAAAGTTTAATGACAATTTGTTTGCCTGGGTCATTTCATTAAAGTTTGATAAAAGGTGTCAAAATGGAATGATATAATATAGCTCAAGAGGGTCAGGTCACAGATACTGATAGGAAAAGGGTCTCCAGAACAGCACATAACCAAAGCCAAAGTTGGAGGTGAATGGAAACAATCCAGCAGAAAACTGTCATCTGAAGTATGGCCGGAAAAGTTTAGGATTTATTCTGGAATCAGCGTAACAGATACTAATTGAGTGACAGTTCTGGCAGCAGGATTCCTTCGCAGCGCTTCATTTATACACCTTCTGATTACAGCAAATATTCTGAAAAAGAAGGGGTTTGTTACCCAACAAAAATCATTTTCCTTGAAATACACAACTAATTGTTTGTCTCAGTCTTTCTGCTCACTGGGACAACTCCCCAGCTAGGACCATATCCTCAGATATTTGAGCAGAAGCCTGATACAAGCAAGGTCCCTTGCAAATCCTGGGATTTGGGATCTTCTGATAGGGATAATATAAAAGGTTTATCAATATAATTGCTATGAATTCATTATTAATATAATGAATTGTCACCTTGCTGGATGAGCAATTCAAACGTAAAGCTACAGTTCAACCTCCTCGTGGACAAATACTGTGCAAATACTGATACGCTGATCAGTTATATTGATATTTCAGCTAAACCACCTATTAAAAAGGACAAAAATCACTACAGATCTTTTTGGAGGGCAGGCATATACTCAAAACTAAGTATTTTAATGAGAGTAATTTCTGGGCTGCATACATTTGCTACTCCAAAAAGATCTCCTCTATCTCCTGATCACTGTAAGTAATAAACATCCAGGCAAAACCTACTTTTAACAGATATTTTGCTAGGAATTTGGTCTGCCACCACTGATGTGCTTAGAAATCATGGAATCATTAAGGTTGGAAAGGATCTCTGCGATCATCAAGCCCACCCTTCTTCCTTCATCACACAAGCACATCTGAGATGGCTTCAACTGAGTGATTTCCAGTATCGCCGGCATCACAGTGGGAGCCACGTAGAGCTCGTCATCTCTCTTATTTGTCCAATTTTCTGAAACGGCTCTTCAGATTCAGTGGGGACACGAGCCCTTCAGTTCCTCAGCCGTGTTTAAGCATCCCTTTTCATGGGATGTCAGTGAAGAGAAGAGGAACTTTGCCCCTGGCTTCAACTGGAACAAGTAAGTGACGGTAACAAGCTGAAATGCCCTAAAGAGTCAATGCTCAGCGTGTCTCGCCAACAGAAAATGGAATATTTAATTGATTTTAAATAATGCGTTAAGGATGGAAATGATGAACTCTAAATGCTGTGCTCTTTCCTTTCACTACCTGAATCAAAAAGATGCTGGTTTCTCACAGGAAATACTTTTCCTTTATGCGTTTCTTCCAGCGAGGTCAAAATCTCTTGACTTTAGAGAAAATCTGAAATACCTTAAAAGCAGAAGTTGACTCCACGTCATTACCTGTTTGTAGTGAAACCTGGGCCAGATTATCTTAAGAGGGTATGAAGTGGCCCATTCACGTGTCCAGGTTTACGATGAAACCCAACATTTATTTTATCGCTGCAAGCTATCTTGCTTACTGCAGCAATCAGGACATGCAAATAAAGAGAGGGGGGGAAAAAGAGACACTTGATGAGGAGCAATAATTCATGAATGGGTTTTAAAATACATAAAGGATCTCTTCTTGATCCCTCGCTCTAATCATAATTTCTCTCAGCGAGCAGTACTCATTACTTTCAAGCACGCGCTGTGTTTAAGGAGTTCTGCTCTTCTAAGCTGGAGGACTTTAATTCTCCAGCCTTTGAGGTAACAACAAACACCTCCTTCCTACATCCGCAGCGACGTCCGTACAAACAGAACTCTGAAGAGAAAAATCAAATGAGGCCACGACGCTATGAACACCCTCGTATCTTCACTTCTTGGGGGGAGAAAAGAAGAATTCCTTGCGGTTACATGAGTTATAAGCAACAAATTGAGCAGAACCAGAGATATAAAGCACGTTCTCCCCTCTCCTGCTTTTTGCTAACTGCTAAGAGGGGAGTATTTTCTTCACGCCGTTCCCTAAAAGCCTGTGACAGGATCCGATGCTGCCCAGCACCGCTTCTTGTCTCTGTGCACAAAGAGCCACCAGAAGCCCGGGGTGAAACTGGAAGGCTGGGGTGGAGCAAGGATCTGCCAGCGACCAAGAGAGAGATCAAGTGTGATTTACTGGCTCAAATAAAGATGCCAAAACCAGGCGCTGATTTATTTCTTTTACTGGGGAAACTGGATTCTCAATCATAAAATGATAACATGATAACAATGAACTCAACTGGAAGGGCTGGAATATTAAACCTGCGAAAGCAAGTTGGATCGGATGCCAATATTAATAGAATTAATGAAAAGGTGCCACAGACTTCAATTACGGATCAGCAAACAAAACGTCCCTCGCCGGTACCTGCTGGTTTCGAGAGAAATCAGTGTCTATCTCTTGTAAATCATTAAACCCCAAAATGCTCAATTAATCCTTATTTTATATGTAGAGGCTTGACAGAGGCAAAGTCCTGCAGCCGGACCTTTGCTTCAGGAATCGAAGCAATAATGGTTTCAGAAAGCAGTCACACTCCATGAGCAGACAATTGAAGAGATTTAGTAAATCCCACTTTATAGAGCAGAGACTAATCGGAAAACACAAGCCGGTCAAATGTTTCTTATGAACTGTTGACACTATATCAATGCTGAATCAATTGGTGGCATTTACGCTGAGTGACAGAAAAGAAATAAATATTTATATCGCATCACCTATATCAATGAACCCAGGCAGAAAGCTATTTCTAACCTGTCAATATTTGATTATCTTGAAGAATCATGTCCCCTTCTTTTAATGATTAATATGAATTCCTTATTAAACCTAAATGGAAACTACTAGAGGAATATCATTATGAATGCCTGAAAGCATAAACTGTCAAAAATGATAAAAAAACAAGAACCCAGCCCATATTTAAGTAGCGGTAAGTGTGACTTAATCCCCCCCAAAAGGGGGAAAAGTTGAAGTTACAACTGGAAACCTATTTCCAGTTGCGGATCTGTGACCAAATTCTGCAGAACACGATGCAGCATAACCACGAGCATTTTCCCTCGCCAGAAAGCAGCGTAACTCCTCTCACAGCAGGGTGAAAAAAACCTGTGTTGGAACTTATTTTGAATTTTCTACTTCTTTTTTTTTTTTAAAACAGGTTCAAGTAACATTTTTTAACATGCTACTAAGAGCTCTGGTTCCTTCGGATCTTTCTACAATTCTAATGTGCAGGAAAGATATCTGTAAGAATTGCAGAAACGCATTTCTGTTACTTAGAACAAATCAAATGCCAAATGCAGCTTATAGACTCAGCCAGAAAAAGGTGGATTTTACTCACATTCAGCAATTCTTTTTTAAAAAAATCAGTAATATTGGAGTAATTACCCACTTAAGTTTCAAAGTTCAGAAGCACGCTGCCGGTACTTACAGCACGTGAAGTTATCCAGAAAAAGACATTGTTTAGGGGTAACTTTGAAAGATTACGAATCTACCTGGCAGGAATCTGGGAATTTTAAACTAAGTCTGCTCGTAAGGAATGTTGACAAGCTTAAAAATACATCTCCAAGCTGTATTCAAAGGATTCAGTGCCAAAGAGGCAAGGCTGCACTCCAGGGCTGCTCGCCTCCCATTTTCGAGGGGCACTCTCATCTATTAGAGCCCCACGTTACAGGTGATACTGAAGGACAAGCGTGAAGCCCAGCCTTTATCTTCTTGACACGCTCAACTACAACTACTTGATTCATGAAATGCCAATGAGGCTTGGAGAGAGGTCATTGTGTGAAGGCACTGAATACGCATCTGAGATAATTAAGATTTCAGCCTTCGAAACATGGAGGGGAAGTGAACAGCAGTTAAGAAAATCAATAAGAGTCTTTTATTTGCAGTGACACAGATGTCTCAGTCAATAGAGCCTAATAGGCAAGCTCGATGGCAACGGACAGGTGCCTGCCTCCAAGGCTATCAAAGGGCTTTCACGATGACAAACCTTAAAACATATTTATGTTGCCGCTGAAGAATACGGGATTCTTCTAAGGTAGCTTAATTTCACAGCGTATATTTAATGTCATTATGCTACCGTGAGCTTGTCTCTACGCTCAGCTCAAAACAGGTAAGAAATGATTGCTCCTTTTTGTCCACGACATCCACTTGTCCAGCAAGGGTTACGTTAAAACTTGCGCTTCTGGGTGCCAGAATGGGAATGCCCGGAGCAGGAAGGCAAAGTAACAAGACAGCTTTCTACAACTTCAGGGTTTAGTTTCGTTCGGTTGTTTTTTAATTTACTACAACATCAAGTGATTCCAAACAGCGCAGTTCCTTGCAAGAACCTGCTAAATATTTAAGTATCTGCTGCCCTGAAAAAAAAAACTACGAAGGGCATTCTAACCGAGCGGTTGACTTAGTTATTCAAAATTGATTAACTTTCTTCCCTGAAATTGTGGCGGCGGCACAACATGTGTGAGGTACTTCAATCTATTTGGAGCTAAATCTGATTAGCGCATTTTGAGAAATGGGAAGCAAATTGCCGTGCCAATCAAAGTAACTTGGGACACAGAACTCATTCATATCATGAAGGTTTTCATGGTCCCCCCCAGTTCTGTATTAAAAGAACACATTACAGCCAAACGAGCAGTAAGCATCTCTCCTCCGATTCGCGGCACGCCAATCACTGCAGTATGAGGCAGTAACGAGACTCGCGCGTAGCCAGGACTCAATTCTTGGCACCTACCTGCCCATTTGCAAGTATTTTCTTCAGCTCTGCAGACGACTTTTTTAAGCTGGAGAAAAAAAAAGAAGAGGTAATTATTTTTAATGACTGTGCCACTGCGCTCTATAAAACGAAGCGGAGCCATAAGAAACAAGCAGCAACCAGGTTAAGTTCATGGTTACATATTCTCAGAGATTTAACTTTAGCAATGCTGACTGGTGTTCAGCTGCTACTCATCTGGCAAGCAGCAGCAGAAGCAATGAACATTTAAGAGAAATCAATATATTTTTCACCTTCACAAACTAGCTTTTTTAGATACCTGACTACATTCCCCTTTGAGACACAACCTATTGTTTGTCTGTCAAAGAGGAAAATAAATAAATAGACACCCTCACACACAAGATGCTTCAAAAAGTAACAGGAAAATAAGGGTCACATCTAGTTTTCAGGTGCCTTATCTTGTTTTAACATCATACAATCAAAAACCAGTTTGGGTGGGAAAGGACCTCTAAAGGTCATCTAGTCTAAACCCCCTGAAGCAAGTAGGGACATCCTCAAGTAGAGCCAGTTGCTTAGAGTTTCATCAAGCCTGACCTTGAACGTCTCCAGGGAGGGGGCCTCCACCAAAAATCCCTTAAGGCACCGTCCCTCAATGATTCCTGTCAATCTGCAGCAGAAAGTTGTGCCGTCGAGGAGGCCTCACTACCTCAAGTGCCCCTGGATCAGAGCGTGGTGAGCACAGCTCCTGATTCAGGCATTCCCAGGACATACCTAACTCGAGGGGGGTGAGTCCAGATGGCCACGTGCATTCACTGCAGGTCAGCTTGCTGCTTTTCCAGGAGAAACTCCTCCTGTGTCACTACTTTTACATCACACAAAACGACCCCTGGTATTTTATTTATTTCTTTTTTTCTAGTAAGAGAACTTTTCACAAACCACAACTATCAGCTTGGTGTGTTTCGTAAGTCAGACTATTCACAGCGCCAAGCTCCGCTTCACCTCCTTCCCTGACAACCTCTGCTCCTTGTGCGCTCAACGCGACAAACTGCCTGGGCAGCAATATGTCTGCAAAACTTCATCTCAAAGAGACATTCTGCTCTTATTACTGAAGTTTAAAAAGGAAAAAAGAAAAAAGTACAAAATAATATATTCTTGAAAGGCATGTGCACGTGTCTTGATCACAGATCATTATTAACAAGAACAGTGAAAACACAGATTTCATATTTGGTGGCTTTGTTCTTTAATAGGCCTCTTGTTCCCACGACCACTTTAAAGAAAAATTAAGTTTTCCAAGGAAACATAAGTTGATCTTGTCATCTTTCATGACTAACAATTTGTGAACATGAAACAAAAGAGAGACTTTCAATTACTTCAAAAACAAAACTCCTAGTGCAGAAGGTTTTGGGAAAGGAACGGCAATTAAGCACCAAATAAGGTGACAAGAATCTTCTAGAAGCTTCATTTTCAATGCACTTTAAGAACAAGCTCAAAGCGCAGGAAGTACTGAAAGGCAGCGCACAGCAGCGGCAGCAAGAGGCTTTATTTAGTTCAGTGGAGTGACAGATTGGGAGGAGGACTGCGCTTCATAAAGACATTGGGGTTTGTTTTCATTAATGAGTCTTGGATAAGACCCTTCACCACTGCAAGACACATCGCAGACCGATTTGGGTTGGAAGGGACCTTTCAAGGTCATCTCATCCAACCCTGTCCCTGCAGAGAGCAGGGCCACCTGCAACTAGAGCAGGTTGCTCAGAGCCCCCAGCAACCTCCCCTGCAATGGGGACAGGGGTGGGGCAGCCACCACCTCTCGGGGCAACCTGTTCCATCTTCCCCAAGGGATGGGGGGCAAACTTTGCCCGTGGAGATTCACCTTTTTATCTCCACAAGTAACAAAGCCACTAAAAGAAGCATCAAAACCAGTTTTAGCCATACTCGAATGGGGCTACCCATTGCATCACAGCTCCAGCACTGCCACCAACCATCACATCACTCCCAGTATGCCAAGACTGGGTTTGTGGGATAGTTCTGTCTCACAGCGTCTGCCAGAACAGGTACCAGCACTTCAGCACCTGTACGTGCTCAATGCAGTGCGACTGCGTCTCTGAGCATGTTCATCCCTGGCAATTTCTTTCCTTTCCAACTGTTCACAGAGAGGAAAGGGAGCAGCGTGCTGATGCACAGATAAACGTAATATTATATGCTTATTAGAATAATAGAATAATTTAGGTTGAAAGGGAACTCCAGAGATTTCCACTCCCACGTTTCAAATATGCTCTTACATGAAGAAGATTGAGCCAGACTTTTCTTAGTTCCTTTTAAGAACACATAAGGGTTTTTTGTGAGGGTTTTGTTTATCTCTTTTAATATCAGGATTGAGTGTAACGACTTCACGTAACAAAAGGGAGTTTATGCTCCAGTATTTAAAAACAGATCTCAAAGAAGGGGGAAAAAAAAAAGAGAGAACAGCTTCTTTTGCATTTTAAGACCTTAATAAGGGTTTTCAAATTAGGACTGGAATCTAAAAAGAAAGATGAGGGAGATGGACTCCAAAACTTGGCTGAAATCGTGTGAGTCAGGCCACTTAAGCTGTTCCAATGCTTCAAAAATCTCACCCCACAGTAATAAACCTCCTGCATCAAGTATCAAATTTTAAAAATCCAAGAATCCTAGAATGAGATAAGCAACCAAGACTTGAACATACAGACCTTGCCATAGACAGCGATTATTAGATCAAGCGAACCCAATTAGCTCCCCCACAAACAGTATTTCACTGCTTTATAAAGGACAAAGCCACCTGAAAAACCCAGTCTGGACTTATTTCTTTCGGCAGAAAATACTTCTCCTGAACAACCAGCAGTACGAGTCTAACAAGATCCATGAATCAAGGTAATTTCGCCTTCCCCGCTGCATTCCTGCGTGCCCAGTAGTCGTATTGAGAAAGTTATTCAACATCAAGCTCGTTGTTGGCAACTACCACGCGCCAGGCTCCATTTTGGCTTAAGCAAAGAAAACAAAAAAACCCCCCCACGCTCCCATTCTTGACTCTTACCTATTGCTTGGAAGGGAATCCGAGACTGCCGAGCTGCTATTATTAGCAGAGCCTGCTCGTGTATTTACCTGCAGGCAGGGAAAGGATCTTTATCAGTCGTTTGTGTTCAGAGGACACTATTCTAATTAACCTGTAATTTGCCATGAATTTCTCATTTCGTTACGAAGGTTAATTAGCTTGTTGCTAGGCATGCCGATGGTCGAGGTCTCGCCTGTATGTAGGTTAGCAGGCTATATGATTCAGGGACTACAATACTCTATCTTTACATCTCCAACGCTTAAATAATGCATTAAAAAAAAAGAGATAACACGTCCACATTTATTGGCATTTGAAAAGCTAAACAATCACTTGTTCTGTTTGCCATCTTCTGCTTTTCCAAAGGAGCAGGAGTGCAGAAGCAATAAGAGTACCTGACCCAACCGAGCAACCTGAAAGAATTTCAGTGCAATGCCTTCCTCACTTGGATAAATTACCCAAATCAAATTAATACAGTGGAGGTTTTTTTGAAACTCTTTGAAGTCGTAGCAGACGTGAGTTGATAAACCGAATCTGAAAATTTAGGAACCTTATTAAGAGAGGTTAAAAATAAAAAGGAAAGCGATTCTAGTTTGGATAAAACTCTATCTAGACATCGCCGCCAACACCCAGCAGATGAATCCTTCTCTCACTCTCACCAAATAATAAAAAAATTTAAAAAAAATCTGCTTGTCAGGGCTGAAGAAAGTGCAGTTTTATTTGACATTTCAATAAGTGGAACACAGCATTACAAATCCATCTAACTTTACTGAAACAATTATTGAAATTCGTACCTTCAGGCCATGTATGTTCCGTTTCCCAGGAGGCTTGCAGGCTGAAACAGTAATTGACTAAATTGTAGAACACATCAGGGCCATTTACAAATTTGCTCAAAATGAATCTTTTCAAAAGAAATGAGGGTGACACCAAAATTAGCAGAGAGAAATGATTGAAAAGTGCCTCCCAAGACCCAGAGTGGGAATTACGAACCAGGATTTTTAACTTGCAGGAGTGAGCATTTATAAATGCTAAGAGCTTTCTGACACCGTGTAATATAAATTCTAATTTCTGTTTAAAACACATGGAAATCAAGAGAACCCTTGGCTTCAATGATCTTTTTGTAATTCAAATTAAAATCTTCCGTCGCTGTATTTTCACACGCTGCATTTTTGCCGGCGTTTAACAGAAATATTTGCAAGATGCCTTTGAAAGGAATCAGCTGCCACACGTCACGAATTAGTCACGTTGTCAAAACCAGACAGTCGGGTTTAAACGTGAAACAAAACATGTCAGGGGCAGCAGCAGCGAGCCTCCAGAAAGCAAATGTTGGATAAACAGGACAGAAAATGCCACGTTTTGGACGCAGATGTACAAACGTGGCATCTTATTATGATGTCTAGGTTTACAGAGGGACACACTGCTTGAGGAGAAAGGGTTTTCCTCAAGTCTCTCGGACTAAATATCGCCTTGTTCCTCCATTCGGTGGACGTGCTTTTGTCAAATGTTAAAGCCACAAAGGCTTCCAGCTACATGTTACCGACAGTTCCCATTTTAAAACTACAGTGCCCTACAAATTGTATGTTAAAGGGCCTGTCACTTTTGATTGATTGTCTGAGGAGGGATGAATTTGGTTTTTCTCTCTCTCTGATGCACATGCATTTCGCTCCCGTTTTTGACAGCAGGAAACAGAACTATTTATTAGTCAGAAGGACACAGATGATAGTTATTAAACACATCAGTTAGGGCCAGGCCACGCGCCTTTAAATGACATTAGAAATCACCACGTGCATCTTCAAGAAGAAAAATATTATGATACTGGGGGCATTAAAAAAACCAACCAGAAAACAATAAACTATTCTAAAATACAGAAGCATATTATTCTTTTTTTCCAAAAGATTAAAAAATCAACATTTTGAGCAAGATATTAAAAGAATAACATTTTTTTAATGATATATATTTGAGTGGTATATTCACCCTGCATTCCATAGATGGGATATATATAACACAGATAAGAGAGAGAGATATAGATAGATAGATAGGAGATCTATGTATCTCTCTCCTGTCTGTTATACATGTACAAGTACAGAGCTTTATTTTCGGTATGAAAAATAACCCTGGCTCTTACTACCTAGTCAGCAACAAGGTATTTTTGTTTTATTTTTTTAAAATAGTCAAAATGTCAACTTCCCCCCCCTTAAAAGACACTTAAAACAAATTAATACAGCACTGTAGCACAGCACATGGACATTTCCTACTGGTTGGCTTTACGGAAGACATGAGGTTTTGGAAGCTGACTGGAGACAGCAACCGGGAGGTTTCCTCACAAGTAAGTGAGGCAGAAAGGGAAAAGGACTTGAAGGAAGATTGGGCTTGCGAGTAAAGCTCTTAAAAAGGGAGAATCTTAAACTACAGGTAGAAAAACTGCACGTTATTGATGGGGCTTTAAGCTGCAGTACGCAGAGAGCCGTGGCCAGAAGGGCATCAAAGACAAGTGCTTGTGCTGATGAATTTTGGGATGTTCATTAGAGAGGCAAGACAAGAAGACGGGAGGAAAGAAAATAAATGAAAGGCAGGAAAGCGCATTTGGTTCGATACAGCAGAGGAGCAGCAGTGGTCTGGGTACGAAGGGAGCACAGGGTAGCTCTAAAGCTGGAACCCAGAAAGAATAGGCGTTTTACGAAGGTGATCTGGAAAGATGAAACAAGCAACTCAGCTCTGAAGCAATTTAGAGGAAGTGGCAAGACACCTACGTGGAAATCCCCAGCAGACAAGCGCGTAGTTGAGCTAATGGTGAAAATGTGGAGATAATACATGGGAATCATCCCAGTAGCCTGCGGATGAATTCTGAATCTGTACAGTCAAAGGTTACCCTTGGATGTCAAGCAAATAGAGAAAGGAGAGAGCAACAGGAGTAGGAATCTACTTGGCTGGTTCTTCAGCAATGACTCAAAATGAGAATCTAGAAGAAGGTTAAACCCAGTTTATAATCTTGAAATATCCCACTAAGGACTTGGACACACCAGCTACTGAGCACCTCCTGCCACAACTTCCTTGAACTCTTTGCTTAATGGGAAATATATTTAATTGTCTTCTATTTCCAAGAAGGGTTTCCCCACCTACTTGGATCATTAAATTATTTGAGTTGAACCTTAAAGACCACCTAGTTCCAGCCCCGCTGCCACGGGCAGGGACACCAGGATCACCCACTATTTCAGTTTCTCCACAACACGTGAAAGCCTGGCATTTTGTTTCTTGCAAGTGGTGGTCAGTTGTTTTAGACGGGGTATGTCAGTAATTAAATGGCCTGAAAGAGGTTCAGAAGAAAGGCTGAGACCTTCTCATCCCAGCCTAGGAAGAGGCAGAAGAGAAGAGTTCCTCTTTCCATAGCTCCCCTTGCTCACAAGAACACATCTTGACAGCTGATTGCTCTGGAGTCCCGCAGCTCAAATATCCAGGAGTCCCCTCCTTAATCAGATCCTGCCAGCCTGAGCCTTAAAAAAACCCCCTCACCATCTCCGTATTCCCCTTGAATCCAAGTCCCTTTTCCACAGGAGTGTACTAAAGTATCAGGAAACCCAGGCTCCTTTGGAGACCTTATTAGCATGTGTTTGAGAAGGCTGTTGGTTAATTGCCCAATTCAAACTTCAGAGAGTTGTAAGTAATGAAAGTCTGGAATGTTTAATTGGGAAACTCATAGTATGATTATTTGTATAATATCGGTTAAGTGAGAAGAGCTTAATTTTTAATTATTTCAATTAATTTATTGCTGGGAGATTTACTTGGAGAATTTAAACCTTATCTGTTCCATCAATTAAGAATCAGAGATTCAAAGAGTGGATACTGAGAGGGTCTGAATGAATCAGCGGAATTATGTAATCTATTAAGGCTTTTTATAGCCATTATTTGAGTTCAGAGCGAGTGGCGCATTCCCCAAAACCTAACTAGCTGCCTACGGATTTTTTGTTCAGGATGTGGATGACCTAATTTTTAATTGCCTCAGCCCCCGTCGTAATTGACTACATCTTCCCCCTGTTCAGAGGAACTATTAAAGTCCTTGCGATCGTTTTGATACCGCTGCTAAGTGCCCAAATCTCAAATAAAATATGTCACAGGTAGAGCTTCTGTGACAGACACGTTCTCATTTGCAAACTGAACAATGACAGTCACGTTCCTCAAGTCTCTCAGCCCCATTAATGACATTAGCTCTTCACAAAGCCCAATTCTGCTAAGCAGCCAAAACCTAAGTTATTCATCTGCTTTGGTTTTGAATACGCACAGAACCAGCACCAAGGAGTTTTTTAAAATGTACTTAAATATGTGCTACGCAAACCAAATCTTGTTAGTCTAATTTACTCCGGTAAATTAGCTATTTTATATGCAATAAATGTAGTTTTCCCTACACTCCCCACAATAATGAATTCTTCTATCCAAATTAAGAGGTAAACATCATGTTCTGTGCATTTAAACCTCCCGAAAAAACCAGAACTGTTGATGAAACAGTTTCCTGATATCATCATTGTTGATTAGAATTTGTTGAGCATTACCTCTTGGGTAGATCTGCAGAGGCTCTATTAACTGTCCATTTACTTGCTGTTCCATTACAGTGGAGTAATACTGCAAAGAGATTAAAGAAAGAGATTACTCAGGAATGTATGAACAGTAGTAACAGCGCTTACAGATTGTTTAATTCAACGGTTTTTGTTCTTCTGTGGTTTTTTGTTTGTGGGTTTTTTTTCAATTACCATAGTACATACCACCCTTTAGAGCATTTTTCTTAACCATTGGCAATGTTCACCCAGTAACGTGGCACGAGAGGAACATAACCAAGGGGCTGTGATGCCCAGCACGGTTCTGATTCCAGCCCAGGATTCCGTTACTGGCTCAGCTAAGCAAGTTTCAAGCCCACCTGGAACCTGGGAACGCTTCAGAAGAGTGAGCAAATGAAACATTTACAGCAAACGCAGCAGTTGCCACACCTGGAGAAGCCGGGAAAACCAGTCGAATGTGGAAACAAAAGAAGCGCTGTAAATAGAGGCCGAAAATGCGCAATTAAGAAAACTCCAAGGGGGCAAAGAATCTGGAAAGCGTCCAGGAATCTGCAGCGATGAAGCACGGTCAGGGCAGTCGGGGCCACATCCCACATAAGCATTTCCTCAACATACACATTTAAAGCACAGCAGAGTATGAAAGAGAGCGTTGCTGGAAAGTCAAGGCACGGCGAGGCCTCGGGCTCCACAGGAACGGCCGGGAGCGATCGAGGGAGGGCGTTTATTGAGAAAGAAAGGCTACGAATGGACAAAGAGGGGTGTGAAAGTATCTGAGAAGGTAAAGATCCAAGAAGACAGAGCATTATGAGGCAGCTCGAGACGTGGCACAAGGATGAGGATGAAGAGCGACACGAAATGAAAAAATAAGTGTTTGAATTAAATAAACTCTTTATTAGCCTTCTTTAATGGTTCCTCACTCCTGAGAAGGGGTGAACTCTCCCAAGACGGGACATTCAGCATTAGGACCAGACAATCCCAAGGCAGGAGACAGCCCTCGCCGTGCGTTTGCTGCCTCGAACCCGCACCCCTCTCGCCGCGACGTGTTAAATATCGAAAGCACATCACAGAGCGTGTTGCTTTTGCAATCGCCGAACATCTTTGAAGCAAACGCGCTGGCTGTGGGCCAGATCTTCGTGGCATAAATCAGCGTAGCTCTGCTGACTTTCATGCTAATTCTCACCAGCCGAGTGTGGTCTAAGACTTCAGGGTGTCACTGTTACCAGCGCTCTGTGATACTCTTACTCTAGCTGGCAAGAAGGGATGTCGACAAGGAGAAAAAAAACCTCTAAGCCTCTGTGGAATCAAACACACGTACTCCCTCACCCAAGGGTTCTTCATAACGCGAGCATTTTTTACTTATCCAACTTAAAAACTCCAAAGTTTATTCAGTTCCTAATACTACAAAATGTTTTCCTTTCCTCTTCCAACGGGATTAAACATGTGAACTACAGTAAGAGTTAGACGGGCACCCAAAAAATTTACGTGCAGAAGTTTCGGTGCTTAGTTTTCACATTCGTGTCAAGAAAGAGGAAGAAATTTCCCTTTTTTTGTGGAAAAAAACATTACGAAGTGAGTTGCTGAGGGTTTAAGGACCCATCCAACCCAACTTCCTGTGTGTACACAGAGTATGACACCTGCTGCTAAAGACATCTCCTTGTTAAAACCTCACCACAAGAATTTGAGGGGTTATTTCATTGATATTAGCGCGTGAACATACAAACCCACACACTAAATAACTGTATGACACGCTGCGCTCACACAGAGCAAAGCTATTCCTTACCAAAGCCTGCTCTCTTGGAATGATCAGGAGGTTCTTCGGGAGTCAGGAGGACCCCAACAGACTTATTCTCTATCAGGAGGGGTCACGGATAACATCTCAAATCCTCTGCCACGTCCCCACATTCCTTCCTAAAAATGGGTCACCGGTACCTAATAGTTATGGAGCTGTGAAAGAATCTTCTGCTCCACTGGGGGCCAAAATTGCTTCAGAAAAATGAACTTTTTAATTAGTATTTTAACAGCGGCTGCCCATGACCTGAAGACATATATATATATATATACACACAGTATAAACATCTACGACATGCTCTCTAGAATAATAAACTAGAATAAACACACTTGAGACTGTTTCCTACCAAAAACCCCACAAAACAAAACAGAGAAGGGTGGAGAGAGAGAGAGAGAAAACACCCTGGCCCTCTCCATTACTCAAGCAGTGATGACAAGTAAATGAAATATCAATCATGTAAGCTGTCAACCTTTTGGGACAGCAATAACTGTTAACAAGTAGTCTGGAAAAATTGTCTGAAAATGACTTGTCCTCCACACACGAGCATTTGAGGTTTCCATGGAAAATTCAGATGCCAGTGGCTATTTGGAACATTGTTCAGGTATTCTTTTTTAATGGAAAATTTGCCAGTTATTGATCCAGAGCATGTAGCCCCTTGCTTTCAGAAAGCTGCAAGCAACTTTCCAATCAGTGGCTGTCAAAAAAATTACTGCCTTTTTATACGGATACAAGACAACAGCTCAAGTGCAACTCCGCCGCTGCTCAGTGTCTGGCTTTAATTAACCGCAACGTGCAAAAGAAACAATTTTATTTACCGTTCCACAAACTTGGTGCTATGCCTATGCAAATAATTTCTGCAATACTCTAGAATATCCTGTAATACTCTACAAGAATTCCCGAAGTGCCTGAAATCGTTTACTTGTCAAGTTCAGAAAGCAAAGAACTTAAAGAGAAGAGGTTGTGCAGGATTCAAAACATCTTCCCCAATCGGTGTCGTACCCACACGGAGGGGATCTGTATTCTCAGGGAATTATTTCTTTGTTCTTAAATGAACCAAACTCCTTCACCTTCATTTTGAAGAACGGCAGCAGAACTGGAGGCAAACTGTGCCACGTCAAAATTCCTAGAAATATTTTAATATCCTCCAAATATTTGTCACAGGCCTCAAAATACTCCAAAATTAGTATTCTTCTTCCCTGGTATATTCTTCAATATTACAGTAAATTCATTTCTTTTCTTGTTATAAGAAAACAAATGTTCTTCATTTAACTTGTCCCAAAAATGACACCTATAGGATGTTAGGAAGTTAAACCATCAACACCACACTCACACAGAAAACTAGTTTAAAAGCGAAGGGAAAATCTTCAGAGAAGAAAAGCTGCTGAAGCAGAAAGAAGTCATTTACAGACATCCCATAATTTTGAAGGGGAAGCGGAGAGCTGAGCAATCATAACTCTAATGTACTGAAACTTTAACAGTAAGCTTGGAAGCATAGCAAAAAGGACGACCTTACAAAGGCAGGATTAATCTGAAGACTGCGCCAGGAAAATTCAAGTTTTCCAGCTTAATGGCAAAAATGGAGGATGATGTTATATATGGGAAATCCATCATTTTATGAGGGGAAATTCGAGAAATTTGACACTTTATATGGGAAAATCAACACTTTATACAGGAAAATCCAAGAAGCACAAGGAATTCCAGTGGGAAAAATGTCAGCAGGGATCTAGTATGAAAAAACCCAACAAA
Source organism: Todus mexicanus (assembly GCA_013389965.1). Lineage (NCBI taxonomy): Eukaryota > Metazoa > Chordata > Aves > Coraciiformes > Todidae > Todus > Todus mexicanus. Next base: position 3,645 of record WEIS01018644.1, on the reverse strand, counting down.
AACCCCCTTAGATAAGCACAAAACCTCTTTGACTGCAACAAGATTTTTCTTCCTTCCTTTCACATGACTGTCATACGCTCTTTAATATCAAACTCGTAATAAAACGGTTTCACCTCCTCTGGAAAGAAAACTGCACGTGAGAAGGGCTCGGTTAATAGATCCCTTGAGTTTCACAGGGATCAATGCGCAGCATCTGGAACCTGCAGGATTTTCTTTCACCCCAGGATGAAGTCGTACAAAATGACTCCAGCCTTTCTGAACCAGGGTCTGCTCAGAGACTTCCAGTCAACGAACATCCGCCCCAGCCTTGGCAAGGCAATAAATAGCACAGTATCAAGAGGACCAGAATTTCTGGAGCCTAGAAAACACAAGCCCCCTTCAGAGGGAGCATCGATCGTTCAATGTATTTTGATGCTACGTTCACAATGACAAGACGATGATGTCTTGCCACGCGCTGGAGAATATGTGCCCAAGAGGGATCCATTAAGCAGAGACTCGAGCTGGATGTTGGTGATCCAAGCGCCTCCCTGCTCTGCTTCCTCTGCAACGGGGAACCGACGAGGAGGACTAAACCCAACCAAGTCATTTTGTCCCACCAAAACCACCTCTGAATGGGCTTTTTTCTCCTACATTCCGAGTTAAGGTCATTCATACAGAGAGAAACCTAAGAAACCAGTGTTCTGTCTGTATCACAGAGAAAACACCCATTTCTTATCTTCTTCCTTATCAAATTCAATTGAAAGGAAATGTTAAATGATTTTTTTTTTCCACTTATGTCTACAAGGTGAAAAATACTTGGTAAGACAAAATAATTTGGGTATAGCTCCAGTGTAACTGCATCCTTTCATTTCTGTAGCCAGATTTTATATTTATAGGTGCCCAGATAGAGACTTTACCCCCATCTCTCTAAAGGCACACGCAGACACATATATCTCCTATTAAAAAACAGAAAATACGGCTTTAAATCCTCTATGAATATTGAGCCTGAAGCTACAATGAAACTCTTCCGTTATGAGGGGTGAAGCAGTCTCCAGATGAAAGTAGATTTTGAAAAATTTTTAGAGCCCAGGGGTTCATTTTTAATGAGCCGTTACTTTAAGTACTGCATAAAAAATACAAGAAATTGATAGTCCATTTAGCCTGCACTATACCTAATGCAAAAGTCATTAAGATGCATTACTCTTAATGTTTATGATGTGATCAGTAAGTGTACAAGTCTTTTTTTTTTTTTCTTTCTTAAAAGTCAAGCATGTCCATATATCTCCTGTGACACAGTTTTTAAACACCTCCGCTTAATATCAGAATATTATAGTGTGAATTTAAGACAGGGATATTGGGCTGTGGACACTGCAGCTTGTGGTGAGGCTTTGATACAAGAAAAATACAGAAAGAAACCTGGAAACGTGGGAAAAAATCAGCATTTGTTATACTCTACCTACATAGGACAGCATGGCTTTCATCTCTTCGTCGCTTCTCACGGTGATCCGGTCACCGTCCTCGTCTTCATCTAACAAAGAAATGGATTGCGTTCATCAACAAGGCAAGAAGGATAATCCCAATTTTAATGCATAAGGGGTTTTGTGGACTTCTACAAGCAAGCAAAAATAGGAGGAAAGTACAAGCAAATAGAAAGTTTGAGTGTGCTTCGATCCTCCCAGACGGGGTTAAGTTTGGGCAGTTCCCTTCATCGGAATTACTAGAAATTCGAAAAAATTGACTTGTTCTGACCAAATAATAATAATAAAAAAAATCCTACGTACTGGCTGGATTTTGCTAATGTCACTTAAAATGGAGGAAGAAATCCCCGCAAGATACCAAGCAGAGCGCAGCAGATGGCAAACAAATATTACGAAGCAATCTTCACAAAATCTGCGGCATTGCACGAATATAGAAAATGGCAGAATTCGGCGAAGAGGATCGGAACAAGCCGTATGTTGCTCCTGGTTTTATTTGTTGCGATGGGCAATCCATGGAAAGGTCCAACAGGAGGAGAAGTGTAGCCCCAGGTAGCAGCCGCAATGTCTGGGACGCTGGAGAAAACAATAAGCAAACCGAGAGCAGAGGAGCCTGAGCTGGATGGAAATTACCCGGATCTCAAGCAAGTGAGAAAGAAGCTTAAAGCGGGAAAATCGAGGGATTCGATGGGGAAAAAATAACCGGAGAAATCCCGCCTCGATATACATAACATATTTTAGATGCCAGTTAAATGGCAGGGGAAAGGGGTTCTGTGCAGATGTAAATGACAGGCGAGAGACGTGAACCGAAAGCACAGAAGCAGATGTTGGAAGACATGAAGAAATAAGGGTTTCCAAGAAAGTTCTACGTGTGGTACCATTAATATGGGCTACTGCCCTGATTGCCGCTGCTGCTGCTGCATGAAGTTCAAACAAAGCTAATGTGTGACGTGGGAAGTATGGAAAAAATACTAGCATAAAGAACAAAATCAGGCAAGGTCTGGAGCTTGGTTTTGCTCAGGTCTCTGTAGAAAGTCTTGTTCTAAAAGCAGGGCGGGAGAAACGCCAAGGCTACAGAGAATTAATGCTTGGAACCTCTATTCTTAGGTTTCTAGTGGTTTAGGTATGAAAAGAAAGACAAAAAGCACTAAATAGTACTTGAAGGACCCTAAACCAGGATTTCCTGTGATTATCTACCTGCAGAATAATCCACGAAGCTCTAAGAAGGGGAGAAAAGCTCCTAAGAATGCAAGGCTCTCGTCATATCTGCACTCTCACCTTCAGCATCACTATCTTCCAATCCTCTCTAGTCCTTTCTCGCTATTTCATTTCTCTCAAAGGAAAACAGAGTTACAGGGGAAAAAAAGAAAATAAATAATAAAAGGGAATAGCAGGAGTTTTCTCTACATGGAAGAAAATTCTAGTTTGGTATTTTATCCCCCCAAGACACAGAGGCTTGACCCCCCCTTTGCAGCTTCCTGCTCTCCAGAGAGGACAATGCCAAAAATAATAATAAACCGGGTTCAAAGAGCAGAGCTGAAACAGATAATAGCAGGTGTGGGTCTAAATCTGCACTAATACTCACCGAGAGCTTTTCTAACTCAGCAAAAGCACCTTCACGAGGTGTAGGTCCTGTTATGGACAACCCTGACCTACCGCTTGCTCCGATCCTACACGGAAGCGACTTTTTCCCAGCTTCTCAACCAGACCCACGGGACCTTTTAGAAGTTATTGCTACTCACCAGGTGCCACTTTCCTGCAGCTCTCATCCCTCCTCCAAACCTGAAAACTAACTCGTTTTTTTCCTTCCAGCAAAAAACCCAGACGTTTCTTCAGCAAAAAGGAAGGTTAATTCCAAACGCTGCTATATTTGGTACAAAATCCGTACGCCGTACCGTATTTCTGTACAAGCCCCTACTCCTCTGGTTCATTCCAATGGAGGATTAAAATTTTAAAAACTTAGAGACTCTGAAGTACTTTATACTTTTCATTTAATTCGAGCAATATAACTGCGCCGAGGAGTAAGAGCACGGTAAGGTCACGCTGGTAATTAAAGCTATATTGTAGAAATATGCTCATTCGAGGTGTGATTAAATAATAAAATATTGCTTAGCTGGGGTTCATCATTAAAGTTGCATTAACGCATAAATATTTAACTGTAACATATAACGAACGCAAACAGTAAGGATTT
>WEIS01018643.1:0-19341 GCA_013389965.1 Todus mexicanus | reverse complement strand
TGTTACAGTCACGCCTCCCCACAACCACCCAGTTCCCTGCCCCCTTTCTGTTTTAGGGTAAAGAAGGGGGCTTCATAGTCCGAGACTCCACCAGCAAGACGGGGAAATACACTGTCTCTGTCTATGCCAAGTCTTCTGTGTAAGTGGATCTAAGAACAGCTAGTTCCTTTCTCAGAGGGCCCCTCTCTGAACCTCTTCCCCTTTGCTTGTCCTCCCCATGCTGTTGACCTCACGTAATGTCTCTCCAGAGACCCCCAAGGCACGATCCGCCATTATGTTGTATGCTGCACCCCCCAGAATCAGTATTACCTGGCAGAAAAGCACCTGTTCAACACCATCCCAGAGCTCATCACGTACCATCAGCACAACTCTGCTGGTCAGTGTTTGGGAGACAAAGTGAGGCCAGCAGTGTTTTTCCTGACCTGACAGTATCCTCACCTTCCTGCACTGAAGGCAGAAGGCTTGTGTTCCCTGCTGGGGTGTGGCAGGTAAACACGGTGTGGCAATCTGCCTTTTTGTGTTTCAGGACTTATATCCAGACTAAAGTACCCAGTGTCTCAACACCAGAAAAAAGCTCCTTCCACAGCTGGCCTTGGCTACGGTAAGCTGGCCTCGGCTACCGCACTGCTTCCTGGTTGCAGGGCTCATCTCTACCTGCACTAACTTTCCAGGGCTGAGATCCTGGCTGTCCCTCGGAAGCGGGGCTCACAGCTTTCACAGGAATCACTTCCCAACATACACTGGCCCTCTAGTGACAGTACTGACCAAGAGACACAAGCTTCTTTGCTCCGTATCCCCTGGTGGAACCAGTCTCAGATTTTGTGGATTCTTTGGGATGTTTTTTCAGGCAGCACATGCTCATGAGCTCTTCTTGGGCTTGCTCGATCGGATGACTGGGAGCACCCTGCAGGGAGGTCACCTGCACCCACACTGCACTTGCGCTCTGTCCTAGGGTCGTGGGAGATTGACCCCAAGGATCTGACCTTCCTGAAGGAGCTGGGGACGGGGCAGTTTGGCGTGGTGAAGTACGGGAAATGGAGAGGCCAGTACAACGTTGCTATCAAGATGATCAGGGAGGGCTCCATGTCAGAGGATGAGTTTATCGACGAAGCCAAAGTGATGATGTAAGTGGTGAGCAGCCTGCAGGTCAGTGCTGGGTATGCGTAGCCAGAATGGCTGCGCTCATGGATGGTGTGAAGGGACAGTCTCGGGCAGCCTCACACTCTGCAAAATGCACCTGAGAACTTGGTGCCTTTGTGCTGATTCCCCAGTGAGCTTGTCCAGCATTGGCTGGTCCGGGAACACCTTTCTTGCCCAGTTTCCTTATTCGCAGATGCTTCTTTTGCTGCTTGGCCTTCTAGATGCTCAGAATTTCCCTCCTTGTTCCCAACACAGGAACCTGTCTCATGCGAAGCTGGTGCAGCTCTATGGAGTCTGCACCAAGCAGCGCCCCATCTTCATCATCACTGAGTACATGGCCAACGGCTGCCTCCTGAACTTCCTGAGGGAACCTCGGCGGCGGTTCCAGCCTTCTGAGCTGCTGGAGATGTGCAAGGATGTCTGTGAAGCTATGGAGTACCTGGAATCCAAGCAGTTCCTGCACCGAGACCTGGTAGGGCTGTGGCTGAAGGACAAATCTCCAGCTCAGCAACAGCTGCAGCGTGTCCTAGGCACGGTCCAGCTAGTTCATGCTCTGAAGTCACTGCAGTGAATTAGCAGAGATTGCAGAGAGGGAGGACGAGGTCATTTTCCAGGGGACAGGAAATGCGTTTGTGGCCAGAGCAGGGTTTGTGTTTAGGTGGCACAGGCAGCATCGCTCAGACATGAAAAGGGACCTTCAACCCCCATGAAAAACTGAGCATGCAGTTTGTCACGCCTTGGACTGGCATTGTGAGCTTGCAAACCCTGCAGGAGAGTAACCCTTCTGTAGATAGACAGGATGCCTGGAGGCCTCTCTTGCCATCTTTGCTGAGGACTTTGTAGCTTGCCCCAGTCCAGATGAACCTGCAGGACAATGTGAGGCAAAATGTTAAGTGGGTGGGTGCAAGACGGAGTTCCGGGTGGTACTGGGGGATGGGAGAGGCAAGATCAGGTAGGAGTGACTGTCTCCATCTCTCCCTCCACAGGCTGCTCGCAATTGTTTGGTGACTGATGAAGGAATTGTGAAAGTATCAGATTTTGGCCTTTCCAGGTCTGGCAGATGTCTGTGTCACCTTCCTGTCTCAATCCCCCATCTCCCCCTTCAGCCTTTTCAACACTTCAATCTTTCTCCCCACCATCCTCCAGCTCTGCTTTTCCTCTGTCTTATCTTCCTGTTTCATCTGTCTGGCTCAACCTTCTACCTCTCCCCTTTCCACCATCCCTTTCTTCCCCCATCCTTTGGAAAAAGCGTCCCTCTCCTGCTTCTTTCGCCCACCTCTAGTCTCCTGCCTGCAGCTTTCTCTCCATGTCCCATTTTTGCTGTGCTTCTGTGCCACCCTATCCCTTCCCGTGTCTTGACTAACAAATACTTGTTTGCAAAGGGATATTTCTGCCTGTTGGAACCCATGCAAAACATAACTTCTGATCACTCTGAGAGCTGGCCATTTCTTTTGGGCTTGGTCAGACGCATGGAGGAGTGAAATGTGAAATCCAAGACAGACACGCTCATCCATTTATCCACGGCAGGTATGTTCTAGATGATGAGTATACGAGTTCCATGGGCTCGAAGTTTCCAGTGCGGTGGTCTCCCCCTGAAGTGCTCCTGTACAGCAAGTTCAGCAGCAAGTCTGATGTCTGGGCTTTTGGTAAGTGCATGACATTAATGACTCAGAGGTTGGGAAGAGAAGGTGCCCCAACAACGAGGAGGTTTAGGTTGGGTATTCGGAGGCACTTCCTCACAGAAAGGAGGATAAAACATTGGAATGGGCTGCCCAGGGAGGTGGTGGAGTCACCGTCCCTGGAGGGGTTTAAAAAAAGACTGGATGCTGCAGTTAGTGGCAGGGGTTAGCTGAGTGGTGGTGCTAGGTCACGGGCTGGACTCAGTGATCTCAGAGGTCTTTTCCAGCCTTAATTATTCTATGATTCTAAACCAGCTTCAGGCACAGGTGCTCCTGTGTCAGGAACTATCCCTGCCCTTTCCTCTAACAGGTGTTCTGATGTGGGAAGTTTACTCTCTGGGCAAGATGCCTTATGAGAGGTTTAATAACAGCGAGACAACAGAGCACGTCATCCAGGGCCTCCGCCTCTACCGGCCGCAGCAGGCCTCGGAGCGGGTCTATGCCATCATGTACAGCTGCTGGCATGAGGTAAGTCGCTCTGGCCCTGGGTGCCTTCGCCAAGCTGCCCTCAGGGGCCCGGCCCGGCTCCGCAGCACCCCGGGGAGCAGCGGCCGGCTCCAGCGGGGCTCCCTCTGTCACACCCCAGAAGGCTGAGGAGCGCCCCACCTTCACCGCGCTGCTGGGCAGCATCCTGGACATCACGGATGAGGAGCCCTAACTGCGGACTGGGCCGGGCTGGCGCACTGAGCCCTGCCTGGTGCTCCTGGCCGGTACCACCGGGCTAGTACCGGGCTCGTACCGGGCCAGTACCGGGCCAGCACCGCCCAGCCACCCGCCGGGACGGACCCGTGTGCTCGACGGCAGCTCAGCTGGCACAACCCCGAGCGAGCAGCGGCCTGCGGCGCCTTCGCGACCGAGCATGGCATCTCCTGGCAGAAGCCGCAGTCCCATTTCCGGTCCCGGTACCGTTTCCGGTTCCGGTCCCGGGTGCGGCTCAGCCCCGGGCCGGGGGCGCGCGCAATAAACGGTTGCGAAGCGGCGCGTGGCTGTGGCTGTGGCTGCGCTCGGGGGCCGGCAGGGGNGGGTGTTGCTGCGCGGGGCGCATGCGCGGTGTCGCGCGGCGCGGCACGTGAAGGTCGCGGCGCTCCCGGCCCCGGCCCCAGGATCGGGCCCGGCCCCGCCATGGACGCTCCGTCCGCAGCCGGGTTGGGCGGGGCCGACCCCCAGCTCCAGCGCTTCATCGAGGTGGAGACGCAGAAGCAGCGGTTCCAGCAGCTGGTGCACCAGATGACCGAGCTCTGCTGGGTGAGGGAGCCCGGGGCGGCGGGAGGGGACGGGGGGCGGCTGGAGCCGCGCTGGGCCTTGGCCCCGGGAGGAGGAGCGGGATGGAGCCGGCCTGGGAGCGGTGCTAGGCCCAGCGAGCACGGCGGGAGAGCTGTGGGGAAGGGGGACCCCAGAGGGCTGGCTGGTGAGAGCCGAGGATGAGGGTCCCGAAATTATGAGGGGTCTGAGAGGATGAGGGTCCTGAAAGGGTAAGAGTCCCGAAAAGATGAGAGTCCCGAGGGGATGAGGGGATGAGGGTTCCGAGAGGATGAGAGTCCTGAGAGGGTGAGGATCCCGAGGAGATGAGGGTCCCGAGAGGATGAGGGATGAGGGGGCATGAGGGTTCCAAGGGGATGAGGGCTCCAAGGGGATGAGGGTCCTAAGAGCATGAGGGTCCCGAGGGGATCAGGGTCCCAAGGGTATGAGGTCCCCGAGAGGATGAGGGTCCCGAGGGGATGGCCCCGGTGTGTCCGAGGGCTGGAGGAGCGCAGGAGGCCCCGCTGTGTTTGGGGGGCCGGCCGGTGTCTCCGGCACCGACTCGTCCCCTGCTGTGTGCAGGAGAAATGCATGGACAAGCCAGGTCCGAAGCTGGACAGCCGGGCCGAGACGTGCTTTGTGAACTGCGTGGAGCGCTTCATCGACACCAGCCAGTTCATCCTGAACCGGCTGGAGCAGACGCAGAAGTCCAAGTCGGCGTTCTCAGAGAGCCTGTCTGATTGACTGGGACCTGCGCCCTGGGGGACGCTAGCCAGCCCCCAGCGAGGGCAGGCCCTCTGCTGTCCTGGCTCCTGGTTGCTCTGACACCCCGATGAACCAGGATCAGCTCTGGGGTTTAGGATTTAATTAAATGCCAGTCTCTGGGAAGTTGCAGACCGTGACAGAGGCATGGGCACTCCTCCTTGGGGTGACGTGCTGGGACCCCCAGTCCCCAGCAGCCGTCTCTGTGCTCGGGCTCCGGGGCCACTGCTGCTACACAGGGAGCATTTGGATCACATCTGCTCAACAGAGCGGTGCTGAGTTGCCTGAGGGAGCGCTCCCAGCCCTCATGGGAATCTCAACTCTGGGCAAGGCCAGCCTGCGACTGCTGCCTTAAACAGTGCTGCACAAAACAAACCCTCCTGGGTAGATGCTAACGAGCCCTGCAGGTGCCATCGCTGTGAAGTCCAGTACACGTGCCCTTAGTGAGAAGAGCATTTTGGGCACAGTGATCATTCCAGACAGTGACACTATTGGAAAATACTTTCAGGCTTCCACAGGTAAATCATTCATGTGGCCAAGTGACAGATTTTGAAATTGCAGCACAACTCCTGCTCCATTAAATGCTTTCCCCTGGTCGATCTAATAAATAATAACTGGGTCAATTTTTAACATGAATTCTCATTTGTTCAGGTACATGACCACTGAGAACTGAAAATCTGGCCTTCTTGTCATCCCCTCTCTTTCCCAGTGATCCTGTTTATTGCAAAGTTAGTAGGGAGGGGGCATAATTGTCTTCTGCCTGGAAGGTCTGGTTTGAATTCTGATTTGTTGCACAATTAATTTGGACCTTTGAATCAGACAACTGTGGGAGAGGCCGTGGCCTTCGCTTCTCTTCCGCAAAGGAGATGACTGGAGGGCGCCCTGTGACTATGTCTTCTGGACCTCTGCCCCCAGGATGCAGAGAGGAGTTTCTCACTGGAAAACCGGGAAGAGGCAGCGTAGTATTTCAGCAGTGTCTGGAGTGGCCCACTGACAGCAGCTTGGAGCTCCACACAGGGACCTGGTAAAGCAGTTCTGTGCTCTGTCTGCTGTGGTGGCTGGACAGGGTGTGCGAGTTCCTAACACAGGTGCCTTGTAGCCACCAACAGCCTTTCTGGGAACAAATTCAGGATCTGTTAAATATCTGTGTAGACGTAACCCCACATTAAGCGACAACACAGCTGTTTAGTTTTCTGACAGAAATTTACTTCAATAGCTAAGGACTCCTAGGTCGCTCCTGTTCTCAGAGTGTTTCCCTCTCCTGTCCCTATCTTGAGCTTCTCTTGAGCATCTACACCTACCCCTGTAATCCTTTACACCTTCCAGTGCTGGCCCTTGGTACAAATGTATTACTAGCAACTTAATAACTGGACGGGGGTTTTTTTAATAGAATAAGTACAATAAGCAGGTGCTTCATCAACCTGCACAGCAGGCATTGTACGAAGAGGTTGGTCCCTCTGTAAGAGCCACAGCAGCATGTGGCAGCACCACGGAAATTTTCCAGTTTGGGCTGCACTGTTCTTAGATGTGAATCTGTAAATAAATTCTAGCAGAGTGAGAAAAAAGAAAGTACTTGACGGAGAAGTATTTTGAGCCATTAATTTGAGTACGTCATCTTTAAAGCCAGACATCTATCTTCTCTCCATGTGATTGTAGCACTGTTTTAGCTTATGTTGTAACTGTTAATCTTATAAGCATATTTTTAAAAAAATGCTGTGAGGCCTCCCCAAACACGTGGTCCTCGCATTCCGTAAGGGTTAGCTCTGTGTTAGTGCTGTGAGCCTCTGCGTAGCTGAAGCCTGTGTTCTGACAAGGGCAGACCATCATAGCAGGGATGTTCAAGTCCCTTAATCATCCTCACAGCTCTCCGTTGGACTCTCTCCAGTAGATCCCTGTCTCTCTTGAACTGGGGACCCTAAAACTGGGCACAGTATTCCAGGTGTGGTCTCACCAGGGGAGAGTAGACGGGAAGGAGAACCTCCCTAGACCTGCTGGACACAGTTTTCTTAATGCCCCCCAGGATCGCATTTGCCCTCTTGGCCACAAGGTCCCGTTGCTGTCCCATGGAGAACTTCGTGTCCACCAGGACTCCAAGATCTTTCTCCATGAAGGTGTTCACCAGCGGGACATCCCCTAATTTGTACCGGTGCCTGGTGTTCTTTCTCCCCAGATGGAGGACTCTACACTTTTCCAGATCTCTCTGGATGGCAGCACAGCCTTCTGGTGTGTCAGCCACCCCTCCCAGTTTTGTATCATCAGGGAACTTGCTGAGGGAACACTCTATCCCCTCATCCAGGTCGTTGATGAAGATACTAAACAAGACTGGACCCAGTACTGATCTCTGGGGAACACCACCAGCCACAGGTCTCCAACTTTACACTACGCCGCTGATCACAACCCTCTGAACTCTGTTGTTGAGCCAGTTCTCAATCCACCTCACAGTCCAATCATCTATCCCACATCTCTTGAGTTTTCCTATGAGGATATTATGGGAGATAGTATCAAAAGCCTTACTGAAGTCGAGGTATATGACATCCACTGCTCTCCCTTCATCCACCCATTTGGTCATACCTTTGTAGAAGGATATCAGATTAGTCAAACAAGACTTACTCTTGGTGAATCCATGTTGGCTACTCCTGATAACCTCCTTTTCTTCCATGTGGTTAGAGACAGCCTGCAGAATGAGCTGCTCCATCACCTTCCCAGGGATGGAGGTGAGGCTGACTGGTCTGTAGCTGCCTGGGTCCTCCTTCTTGAAGCCTGGAGTGGCATCACCATCACCAGGGAGCCCAGGATACTCAGAATGCAGCCAGTCTACCCATCAACATTCAGCTGCTCATTCAGAAAGGTAGAAGACAGAACTGCACTGAAAGATAGTAAAAAAACAGCCAACCAAACCACAAAAGCAATTAGGCCAAGTGATGGAGTACCTGAGGGAAGACACAGGACACAAGAGCAACTGCCTTCACCAGTACGGGGTGGTAGGTGAGGTAAGGGTGTTTCTGAGGCTGCTTACCTAACAAGGACACTGAGAGCATCAAGTGGAGTTACCAGCATTGCAGGGGCAAAGGCATAGGCAGCAAAATTTGCTGCTTCTCCAACTCCCACTGTAAGAGAAACTCTGTTGGGTGAGCATCTGTGACCCAAGCAGTTGTAGAAACGTGTCTTAGTTGGCTGTGGGCAATGGCTGGCTATAGAACCATAGAATCCCTGCTCTGCAAAGTTCACCCCTAAACCATCTCCCCCAACACCGCGTCTAAACACCCTTTAAACACGTCCAGAGATGCAGATTCAACCCCCTCCCTGGGCAGCCCATTCCAGGAGCTGACTGCTCTTGCTGTAAAAAAGTTTTCCTGGCATGTAGTCTGTGAGAAATGAACCCCAGTAATAATTTTAGAATTAAGGACAAAGTCTCCAAAGCAAAGCTAAAAAAATTTATTTACAGCGCTGAGTGCACAGCATATGCACACCACATAGAGTCTTTTCTACACTTTTATATGTTATAGTCATACATATGCACAACTTTATTTGCTTTTTATTACCACCCCCCCATGCTTGCGCCCCATCACCAAGCGGGTCTTCACGGGAGTTGAAGTTTCACCCCTCTTCTCTCTGCACATGCGGCTTCTCAGGCCGGTGGGCAGCCAACTATCCACAGAAGGCTTTCTAGAGCACTAAACTATGTGAATTGTTTATATAGGCTTTAGACAAATTTAAGACCCATCAAGACACAACTAAGGTAATGTATCTAAACTAGGCATCTAAATAACAGCCCCTAACCCAACCGCTTGTCTTCCCTGCCTTGTTCCTTGATGCGGGGTACTAAAAGCTTACAGTCTTCCCATCCGCCTACAAGTTTTCAACCTTGGATGAAGCAGAACTGTTCTTGTTTCTCACATAGTCTAACCCTCCCCTGCTGTAGTTCGGAACCATTCCCTCTGGTTCTATCGCTGGTCACCCGTGAGAAGAGCCCAGCACCAACCTCTCTGCAATGTCCCTTCAGGGAGCTGCAGAGAGCGATGAGGTCTCCCCTCAGCCTCCTCTTCCTCACACTAAACAGTCCCAGCTCTTTCAATCTTTCCTCATCAGATTTATTCTCCGGGCTGTGGAAAGAAGTCTGGTTGCGGTGTGCAGCGAACAACCTTCCCCCGGCGCCGGGCGGGGCGGAACGAACGGGGCGGAACGAACGGGGCGGAACGAACGGGGCGGGGCGGCAGCGCCGGGGGGGACGCTGCACTGGAGCACCGGGCCTGGCTGCACCGCGCCTGGTAGCGGCTGAGGGGGCTGGGGAGCTGTGGCGGCAGGTTTGGGGCTGGGAGGGGTCTGGAGGAGCTCTGGCGGCAGNGTCTGGAGGAGCTCGGGCGGCAGGTTTGGGGCTGGGAGGGGTCTGGAGGAGCTCTGGCGGCAGGTTTGGGGCTGGGAGGGGTCTGGAGGAGCTCTGGCGGCAGGTTTGGGGCTGGGGGCGGCCAGGCCCTGCCCTGCCCTGGGTGGATCCCGGCGGCCGAGCCCTGCCGAGCCCCTCGCTGTAGCTGCCGCCCCGTCGGCGAGAGCCTGGCCCTGGGGTTGCCTTGTAGGATCCTTCCTGGCGACGAGGTGATTGTGTCTTGTTTCACAAGCTAAAGAAGAAGGAATGAGTAAGAGCAAGGACGATGCTCCGCATGAGCTGGAGAGCCAGTTTGTGCTGCGGCTGCCACCGGTAAGAGCCTGTTGGGGCTGATGCAGCCGCCGCGGCCACCCTCACATCTTACACGCAGCTCAGGCCTTGAGGGATTAGCGAGGTGGGTTATGAGTGTGAGGTCTACAGACCTAACAAGGTGCACGGAAGCAGGCTGGATGCTTTTAGCCTTCTACAGCTCATTTCCACTTAAACAGATTTTCCACTGCCTCCGTTTGAGAGGTGCTCCTGTAACACAGAGCAGGAGGCTTGGAAGACAGTTTAGAGGATTAAGGAGGAAATTTCTGTAAGGGTGGAGCTTTAGCGAGTGCTGAGTCTTCCATTGCCATGGCTGTCAGTGCACTTGATGCTATACGTTAGATGCTTAAAGCTGAGCCTGTGTTCTGCTGAAACCATAAGAGTTTGGTGCGGGGAGCTGTAACTTCCCTCAGAGCTCTGGTCTTCTAGCAGGGTATCTCTGTTTGGCCCCCTCAGCACTGTCACAGCTGTCTTGTGTTGGGGGGTGTGAAGAGCATTGGGAATAGCAGAGCGACAGGGTTTATGTGTGGTGTTGGGAGGAGGGGGCAATTTTCCTTGTGGCTGTTGCTGTTATTTTTCTGCGTTGGGATGACAGAGTGTCTAAAGCTGCATAGGTCGGACAGAAGCCTTTGGTGATGCTCAGAGAAAGCACAACCAGTAGTGACATAAGTCTGTCCAACCTTCCCAGGAATATGCGTCCACCGTGCGGCGAGCAGTACAGTCTGGGAATGTCAACCTGAAGGACAGGCTCACCATTGAGCTACACGGTGAGTTAGCAGGGTCAGAGCATCTTAAAACTCCTCTGACTGTGCACAGGTGAAGCCATGCGACTCGCATGTGTTTTTCTGTGAAATTTGTGCAGCTCATGAATATATTGCTCGGTTTAGCAACAGCACTAACTCGTCCGTTGGCTTTGCACAGCCGATGGGCGCCATGGGATTGTCCGCGTGGACCGAGTGCCGCTGGCAGCGAAGCTGGTAGATCTTCCCTGCATCATCGAGAGCTTAAAAACCATTGACAAGAAAACCTTCTATAAGACAGCCGATATTTGCCAGGTATGGGCTGTCCTTGTCTGCCCCAACAGCTCAATTCCTTGCTCCACTCTCCGGGAAAACCCTTGTACACTTTGGCAGCCGGATACCCAGTATAACATGGCTAATTCCTGTATTCTCACGGTATTGGCAGTTTAAAATTCTCCGCTCCACATGATGCTTAGAAAACCCACTTCTGAAGTATGAAATGTGATTTTCTTTGTAACAACTTAGCTGCTGCTGTGTTTAGATAGGAGCTGAGCTGAGAGCGAAATACTGTTTCTCGTACCTGGTGCCCGTGAATCCCTTTGGCTCACAACACGCAGCAGGGAGTCACTTGTTTTCCAGGAAAAACCTTTACAAATCCTTTTGTCCTTGTGTTACAATAAGCACTTTTTGTGTTTATCTGGGGATTCCAGATGCTTGTTTGCACCGTGGATGGTGATCTCTACCCCCCTTTGGAAGAGCAAACTGTGAGCACTGACCCTAAGGCAAACAAGAAGAAGGACAAGGACAGGGAGAAGAAATTTGTCTGGAACCATGGCAGTGAGTAGAGGCTGTACCAAACCCTTCCATCCCACTGCCCCACTGTCCCCCGAGCTGTGCAGCACCCTCACTGTGTCCCAGCTGTGCTTCTGCTCTGTTTTCAGTGCGTTCTCTATTCCTGAAGGGATCTTCTCCCTTTTGGCGCACAGCTCTCCCATTAGACCATCTGCCTGACACAGGCAATCTGTTTCCTCTGTCACAGTCACTCTTCCCCTGAAAAATGTACGGAAGAGACGGTTCCGGAAGACGGCTAAGAAGAAGGTGAGTTGCTTCTGACACAGATGCATATGAAATAATCAAGGGAGGGGAAGGCAGAGACAGTAGAGATGTAACTGTCTGCTCGTCCAGAAAACAAAATTTCTTAACATAGCTTCACATGTTTCCTCGCCCAAGATGAGGGTGGAGGGGAGGGTAGTAGATTTAAACACTTCTTTGGGTGCTTCCTCCCTGCTTTCCTGAGGGGAAATCCTCTGTGCAGAGAACTGCTGGACTCCATTCCTGTGTCTGCCTTGCCATAGCGCATCTCCTGCTCATAGAGAAGAAAGGAAGACTCCCATGGAAATGAGGCTTCGCTCATTCCTGCTTCCCCAACAGGCGACACTACAAATAGAATAACTGTCAGTTCAGCTGAGGGAGTGACAACAGATGGAGCTCAGGGACTGTCTCTGTGCGTATGCACAAGCCAGGCAAGGTGTTGGGGAGATGCAGTGCTGTGAGGCTGGAAAGACTTGTTCATCTCTTCATTGCAGTTCCTGAGAACAGGACGGAGTGCTATTTTGCATGACATTTGGGAAACAAATTGCTTGAGACAGTCGTACAGCCCACAAGAGAGATTTGGTGTCCCTACGTTAGGGATTTCTGTCTAATTTTAAAGTGGAAGATTAAAACTTCTTTTGAATCAGATGGGAAGAAGTTGAGTAGACCACCCGTCAGGAAACACCCCCTCAAGGATTTTCTACATACACATGGAAATTCTTATTTCGTAAGTAGTGTAAGTAGGAAAATGAGAGCATGCAAACCACCAAGGAGCTCTGTAAAAATAGATGGCTTACTTTCTGGGGGAGCATAGTTACTCTTAGGGTGAGAATGAACAAAGGCAGAAAGCATAAGAGAAGAAGGGCTTGAAACAGGGCTCTGTCCTGAGGCAGAGGGTTGGAGTTGACTAGCACCAGCAGTGTGCACAAGGCATTTAACAGTGTCTCTGTTCTTTTTCCCCTTTCTGGCCCAGTATATTGAGTCTCCTGATGTGGAAAAAGAGGTGAAGCGTCTCCTGAGCACAGATGCTGAAGCTGTCAGTGTCCGTATCCTTTTGGGAGGAAGAAAAGCTCAAGTAGGGGGCAGGAAACTAGGTGGGACCTGCTGGTTGTGGAAAGGAGAGACAAGTTCAGCATTGCATGGATGTGAGGAACTGGGAGATAAGCACTGGGAGAGAGGCACTGAAGTTTTGGATCTTCATCTTTGCCTTGTTCAAAGCTCGTTGGTGACCTTCCTTGCAAACTGTACTATTGTATTTAGCAGGAACTTAAGTAACAGCAGAGGAGAAGTCATCATAAAAGTGGCCTGGGGTTGTTTGTCCTGGATATCCATTGCTGCAAGGCCACTGTTGGAGGGACATTGATTTCCTGCAGGTTTTAGTATTCTGTTACCATAATGTATCTTTCATATTCCTGTTTTTCCCTTGACTTGCCTGTTCCTGCTGTCAGGCTGGGAAGTCATTGCTGAAGATGAAACAAAAGAAGTAGACAACCATGGTTCACTCACCAGCCTGGACATCTCCCCAGGGATGTCAGGACATAAGCAAGGCCACGGCTCCTCAGGTGCAGTGGGGAAAGCTGTAGTTTTCTTTCTAGCCACTAAGTAATCATTTAAGCCCATTCTCTTTGGGGTAAGCCCTAGCCAGAGCGAAGGAGAGAGCGTGTTCAGACAGGCACCCTGTACTCACATGGGCCCTGGCAGGCTAAGGGTGCCGGGAGGTCATCAACTGTGGTTTTCCTCTTCCCTTTTGCAATCCCTAGAACATGATGAACTGCGGGAGATATTTAATGACATCAGCAGCAGCAGCGAAGATGAAGATGAGAGGGATCACCATGATGACGAAGACCTGAACATTATGGACACTGAGGAGGACTTGGAAAGGCAGCTTCAGGACAAGCTGAATGAGTCTGATGGGCAGCAACAGGAGAGCGAGGGGTCCAACCAGATAGGTGAGCAATCGCTGAGTGCAGCAGAGTCACTGGGGTGCCAGGGAGGCTGTGCTGCCTGGCTCTGCTGCTCTGGGTCTGAGCTCACTCTCCCTTGCAGTCATGGGGATCCAGAAACAGATTGACAACCTGAAAAGTAAACTCCAGGAGACCCAGGACAGGAGGAAGCGCCAGGAAGATCTCATCATGAAAGTGGAGAACCTGGCCCTCAAGGTGAGAGCTCTCCTGGAGTGTCTTCCAGTCTTCTGCTTAGCGCTGGCTTGCCATCAGATCCAGCACTGATTCAGCTGCTGCTCTGGAAAAAACAGGGGCCTTTTTCTGCTAGGTTAAAAATAATTGTGATGTGACTGTGCGGACTCCATGAAGGGAAAGCAATTCAGGAAACTGCAGGAGATAAAGGGGCTGGTTGTCAGTGCAGCCTGGGGCTTGCTGCACCATTTGACATGTTGTACCTCGACTCACTCAGCTAAGAACATATTGGTAACCATCACCGGGCATGTGTGTTTCTGCAGACCCGTCTCCAGGCTGTGCTGGATGAATTCAAGCAGCAGGAAGAGCGAGAGAAACAGCAGGTGAGTGTACTCCCACCGTGGAGGGGGAAGGACTGGGGCGTGATGTTGGTAGAGGCCAAGCCTAGAACCAAGTTTCCTGAATCTTGCACCACACCAGCTGCTTTGAACTCCGGCATTACAGGTCAGGTGTCATTGTACCTCATACATGGAGCTTCCTAAGGAGGAGGCATAGGAAGTGCCTTGGGGTCAAAGGCAGCCTTCCTTCTGGAGGAACAGTGAGCCAAAACGTGTCTAGTCAGCAGTGCAGGGTTGCTAGGATAGCTGCCTGGGGTAAAGCATGACACGGAAACCCACTAGCACAAGAAAGACGGTGGTTCGAGGGTCTTGGGAGATTTCCTGCCTGTGCAGCTCTGCTGGGTTTCATCCAAGTACCAAGGTAGGATGTTCACACTCCCAGGTTCCTATTGTTCAGCTTCACCTTGTGGGCATTGCTGAGTCCTGCCCCAGAGGTGCTCAGGCACGACTCCCTGTGATGTTCAGGGAAAGCAACCACTGGTGTAGGTGGAAGATCCATAGAAACACGGAAGTGCTTGGATTAGAGCTGCCAGGAGTCCCAGCCATGCCTTCCTGTAATGCCTCACTCCCTCTTCCCAGATGATGTCCCTGCAGGAGCAGCTGGAGTCCCTCATGGAGAAGTGAGGAGCAGGCCTGGGTCTTTATACCTGCAAGCAGGGCTGGAAGTGTTGTTCGTCTGCTCTGGTCACACACCTCTGCTGCCGGATGTGCTGCTGAGCAGGGCTAGAGGCTCCATGTCCAGAGATGTTCTCACATACGTTGTGCTGGGCTTGGCTGGTGGAGCTAAAGAATTGGACTATGCCTATGAGAGCAGCCAGAAGACTGGATTTACTGTAAATATTCAGGACCATTCTCCTCGGGACAGTGTGGTGCAGCTTTCTGTATCTTACTGAGTCTTGGTTTTGATGGGCTGTGGCTTGGTAGAAGCTTGTGTTTGAGGAATGCTTGTGTCTGCAAACGGGACTGAATAAAGTGCCATTTCCAACCCTGATCTGTTCCGTTGTGGTATCCAGAGCACAGACTAGCATGATCTCTGGCCAGCTTGTGCCTGACCGCACACAGCCTCTCTGGCTGGTGCTTTGCCGGGCGTCTTTGCTGAAATGCTTCCTGTAGGGCTGGCTCAAAGGGAGACTGTGTGTGAAGGGGACCCTGTGAGCTGTCACCCTGTGGGAGGAATGAGGCCTGCTCATCAAGGAGCTCCTTTAATTCCTCGCAGACTAGGCAGGCAAATCCCAGATTAACCTGGCAGGGTGGGAAGAGGATTAGAAAGGCAATTCCAGAACACAACAGAGAGCACAAGGGGCTTCAACAAGAGCGTGCCACAGCAGGACCCTTCTGCTGCAATCTGAAGGGCAGGGGAAGGGGAGGAGGCTTGCAAGCTCTGCCCCCAGCGCAGAAAGTGAAAGGCCGGCAGCAGGTCTGAAAGATGACAGGTGCCTTCAGATAATCAAGAAAGGGCGATAACCTGAGGAAGACGCAGAGCTTGGGAAAGGCTGGAGCACACCCTGTGTGTGTGTGCCTGTGGCTTGCTCCTGGGGGCCAGCAGGAGCAGCCATGGAGGAAACCTACCTGCTGAACGTGGAGGGGGTCAAAAAGAAGATTCTGCACGGAGGCCAAGGGGAACTGCCGAAGTTTCAGGATGGGAGCAAGGTGAGTCATCTTGGTTGTTATGCCAAAGGCCTAGGAGAAGCGAGTGGATCCAGTACCACCATCCTTTCCCAATGCAGTTAGATTCCCTGCTCATAAGCTGAGCTCCAGCTCTGTGGTACAAGGAGATGGCGTTTCCAGGAGATCCTTTGGCAAAGGGGCTGCAAGAAGGGCTGGTTTGGGCACAGGCAGCCGCGTTGCTTTCCCAGTGATGGCTGACACTGCCCACTGCCTTCACCTTGCGTTAATGCTGTTAGCCATCTCCTCCTGTCCTGGGGCCATTGGAGCTCAGCAGCCACAATGGGTTGCTGGAAATCTGCCTTTCCTGGCGTGTGTTAAACAGGAGTGAGGGGTGTCAGCAGAGCTTTAGGGGGTTTCTGAGATTCCCCAGCCTGTGGGTGTGGGCAGATTCGGTGTGGTTCCACTAGGTCCCAGTGTATGCTATAGGAGTATTCTCTGTACAGGACAACAAAGGGAGATCCAAAGAGAGCAGCAAGAATTAGCACGGATAGGCATTAAGACCACTATCTGCTTGCTGCCGAAGATAAGCGGGTAGGAGGAACAATCTCCTGCTGCAGATAGAAAGCTGCCACTCAAACTAGCACCTTGTCAGGAGCAGGCTTGACCCTGCATCTTGGCCCTGTGGCAGAGAGATTGGAGGCTGGCGAAGGGACAGAGGGATTGGGGGCTGGCGAAGGGACAGAGGGGTCTCACTGTATCGCCTGCCCTGGCTTAACACTGAGCTTTTTCTGGGGCAGATCACCTTCCATTTCCAGACACTGAAGGATGACTTTGAGCGGACAGTGATTGATGACAGCCGGGAAGGTGGCATTCCCATGGAGATAATCGTGGGCAAGATGTTCAAGATGGAGATCTGGGAGACACTTCTCAGCTCTATGAGAGTTGGGGAGGTGGCCGAGTTCTGGTGCGATGCCATTGTGAGTGAGGGGCCCGCAGGTGCCCGCTCCCCCTCCTTTCTGCAGAGCCAAGGCACAGGACTGTCACCCCACAGATGCTCCAGCGTTGCCTGGTGCACACACGAGGGGCACAGGTGTCACTTAGACACGGCCCCAGGGGGGCTGCCCCAGAGGAAAGGGCTGCAGCCTGGCCCTGTGCAGCTGAGCAGGGTGCTCCCTCTTCTTGCAGCACACAGGCATGTACGCCCTGGTCTCCAGGGGCATGCGGAGGATTGCAGAGGGCCGGGACCCACTGGAAGGGCAGAAGCACCGTTGTGGCATGGGCAACATGTTTGACTATCACAGCACAGGGTACGATGACCTGGATGAGCTGCAGCGGACACCACAGCCCCTCATCTTCATCATGGAGTTGTTCCGGGTAAGGGGGAGGGTGGGGATGGCTGCCAGCACGGGGAGGGCCAGGGCAGGCAGCTCAGCTCCCGCTGCCCATGCAGGTGGAGGAGCCTTCAGCCTACAAGCGTGACACCTGGGCCATGAGCAAGGAGGAGAAGCTGGCGGCAGTGCCCCTGCTGCACAGCGAGGGCAATCGCCTCGTCCTCCGCAAGGAGTTTCAGCAAGCAGCGGCGAAGTACCAGGAGGCTGTGATCTGCCTGAGGAACCTCCAGGCCAAGGTGAGCAGGACCCAGGCACCTCCTATCATCCCTGCCTGAGTTTCCTCAGCAAAGCACTTGCCTGTGGGCCCCCGGTCCCCAGGAGGGGATGGCCACAGCCGTAAACCTCCCGCTATGTGTTCCTGGGCAGGAGAAGCCGTGGGCAGATGACTGGCTGAAGCTGGAGAACCTGGTCACCCCTCTGGTGCTCAACTACTGCCAGTGCCAGCTGGAGCTGGGCGAGTACTACGAGGTGCTGGAGCACTTGACGGAACTACTCCAGAAACACAATGGTACGCATGCCCTGCCTTCAACCCCTTCCTGCTGTGCTCACAGCCCCTGGGGACACTCCTCCGGATCCCATATCCATGGCAATGCTCATCCCGTACCCCTCTGCCTGTGATGGTACCTGTGTCAGCTGGATCCCCACATCCACTGCAGAGCCCAGTCCACCCTGGCCATGACCGTGCCCACGTCCCTGGTGTCCCCTGCCTGCAATAGCACCTGCACCCCGTGTCCTGTAGGACCCCGTGTCCTGTAGGTCCCCCTGCCTATGATATTGTTCCACATCATCCCTCTCTCCCTGCCCACCGTGGTTCCCCTTGCCCATGAGCATCTCCTCACCCCGTGTCCCTTCATGCCCATGGTGCTACCCCTGCCTATAAGTAATGCCATGTTTCTGTGTTTCCCGACCTATGACGGTACTTTTGCTGCTGTGGCCTGGGTTCCCAGGGGCTCCAGCTCCTGGGACTCGAGGCCCTGGGCGGCAAGACCCCTGCTGGGGGCTCTCCTCTCCCGACAGACAATGCCAAGGCCTATTTCAAGCGGGCGAAGGCCCACGCCGCTGTCTGGAACGAGCGGGAGGCACGTGAGGATTTCCTGCGGGCGGCTCACCTCGACCCCTCCTTGGCAGCTGCGGTGAAGAAGGAGCTGAAGCAGCTGGGAGAGAGGATGAGGAAGAAACACGTGGAGGATCGGAAGCGCTACCAGGGGCTCTTCCAAACACCACGGGTACCAAAGGGCAGCAAGGGGCAGGAGAGTGGGGAAGTGAGCAGTAGGGCAGCGCTGCAGGAGGAGGCACCCCAGGGTGAGGTTGGGGTCCTGGAACAGGGAGAGAGGGGTGCAGGGACCCAAGAAGCAGAACAACCAGGGGCGGACCAAGCAGAACAAGTGAGCCGCAGGGCCAGGTGCGAAGGGGCAGTGCCAGGAGAAGCAGCCCAGGGGCAGGCAGCTGGCGTGGAAACAAGGGATGGGACAGGACAGCGAGGAGAAAACCTGAGCACCGGTGAGACAGAGACAGAATGCTGGGGAACAGAAAGAGGAGCAGAAGGGGAAGATGAGAAAGGGGAAGAAGAGGAGGTGGAGAAGGAGGAAGAAGAGAATGTGGAAGAGGAAGAAAAAGAGGAGAAAGTGGAGGTGGAGAAGGAGGAAGAGGAGGAGGTGGAGAAGGAGGAAGAGGAGAAAGTGGAAGAGGAGAAGGAGGGAGAGGAGAAAGTGGAAGAGGAGAAGGAGGGAGAGGAGAAAGTGGAGGTGGAGAAGGAGGAAGAGGAGAAATTGGAGGTGGAGAAGGAGGAAGAGGAGAAGGAGGAAGAGGAGAAAGTGGAAGAGGAGAAGGAGGAAGAGGAGAAAGTGGAAGAGGAGAAAGTGGAAGAGAGCCCAGAAGCAGAGATGAAGAAGCAGGCTGTAGAGCAATGTGAGGCAGCAGAGGGGCCAGAGGCAGCAGGGCTCAGACAAGGGCTGGAAGAAGGGGCCAGTAGGACAGAGGGAGCTGATACAGGTAGCATGGCAAGGGCTGAGCCAGGCAGAGCCCCAGAGCCAGGGTACCCCAGTGAGGGGCTGCAGCCAGCCAAGGGGCCCCTGGAGCTGGAGGATGAAACAGCCAGAGAAGCACTGGAAGAGGGGAGCTGTGGGGAACAGCAAGCAGGCAACAGCCAAGGAAATGCTGGGAAAGGCAACATCCCCCCTGAAGGCTTCACCCCTGGGGCAGTACTCCAGGCTGGGCACTTGGGGACAGATGAGGAGCTGGGTGGAGGGGCAGAAGCACCCGGTCACACCCCCACCCCAAGGCACTGAAGGGAGAGCAGAGAGCTCAGGACCACAACCCTGGGGCACAGCCAGCCCTGAACAGGGTCGGTTACCCCTGGATGGGGGAAAGGCTGCTAGACCAATGATGAGGAGGCACAGCATAGGCAGCAGATCTGCTGTACCCTGATAAGGAGCCCCAGTAATCGTAGAATCATAGAATCTTT